>JAQISU010000119.1:1782500-2080000 GCA_029339505.1 Unio delphinus
TTTCTTGGTAAATAACTGCAACAGGTGTTACAAACCTATACAATATCGTGGGGATGGCCAACTTCATTGTGGGCTGACTCTGTAATGGGCTGAGTATGTTATTGGGAAGTTTATTAATTAAATTTGTGTAATGGGTGAAGATCTCAAGTTATCTTTATAACCATCAACTAACCAGTTAGAAAAATATAATATTTGGATCATGAATTTAGTACAGGATATTGATTACACTGCAAACAAATCTGGATTATAAACAGACCTTCTGCACTTCCTAAGGATGTCTGATACAGTGCTGTACATGAAACTCCACTAAGCTGGAAACAATTGAGCTGTTTGACATGAAGCATTTAAAATTTGGGATTATTAACCCACATGATTGACTGAAGCCATTTAATTTCTCCAGTATTTAATCTTACAAGAATTCATCTTACAAACATTAATATTGATGACTAACCCATTTAAACGTATTTATATTCATTATTACATCATCTTAAAATATTTATACATTCATTATTACATTATCTTCAAATATTTATATTCATTATTACTTCATCTTAAATGTATTCATATTCATGAAAAGCTGCCTTCCATGGGAACATCCCTAATTAACATATGACCAAATTGCACGTCAAATTGCCTGCTTTATCCACTGCTCTCAAACTGCATTGCAATTACGTGAAAAAGCGTACATTACTATTTCATGTCATTGATATTAAAGTCTTTTATTAGCATATAAATTAATGAAAAAGTATAAACATCTACTCTCATGACATTTATATCTTAGATTAATATTCTGATTTGTCAATTAGTGCTCTTAGAAAAGACAAGCTCTATTTCTAGATGAGGAATGCCCTACATAAATCAAACTTTGACAGTCTTTAAATGCGATTTGCATCATTAGATTGAATACAAATTAAATTCAAAATTATCTGACAATCCAAAAATAATTGTGAAAATGAAGGCAAGCTAAATCTATGTACAACTTAAGCAGCAGAGCCCCTTTAATACAATACCATGGATACTTTCAATAGTCTATTTATGGTCAGATTTAAATTCCAGTCAAGTAGTGCTCTATTTTTAGCTAATATAATAATAATAAGATAATACAAGACCATGGATACTTTTGACTGGTCTATTTATGGTCAGATTTAAATTTCAGTCAAGTAGTGCTCTATTTTAACAATTTAAAAATTAGGTCATTAATTTTGATAACCTGGTTCAAATTCATAAATCATCAACCGTTTTGTCAACTGCCCAGAAATTCAACAAGTATTGCATTATTCAACGCTCAATCAGCAGGATCACCGGAAAAGTGTTGTTGCTTTTACAACATACAGAGAGAATGAAGACACCTTCAATAAGTGCTATTGAGTCAGGAAGGTAAAAATTAAAAATTTCTTGGCAGAATTTTTTTTTTTGGGGGGAGTGGTTGCTATAGTTGTCATGTTACTGAAAACAATAATGTAACAAATGCAATGCTGATAGAAGGACATTTTTAAAACTTTTGCAGCAGGTTGAGTCCCCACTTCATACTTTTCTTAGTTTGAGCTAGAATAAAAAAAATACCATGGATTTTACTTTCTCAGAAGTGGGATAGGATGCCTCAAGTTCAACTGCTACCTGATGCATTGAAAAAGGACATGTTTACTGTAATTGTTTTGGTTAGGCAAAAAAGTTCCAGTATAATGTGATGGCTAACCCAGCTGTTTTTCCTCCACTGTCCACTTCCCTCACTACAGGTTAAATGAATACTTTGAGAACCAGTAATTGTATACTTTGAAATTGTGATTACATATCACATATGCTTTCTTTATGCTGTTTCCTATTTATAGCTATGTCCCACATGCAATTCTTGCTAACACCCTTAAAATTTAGTAATATATTGCAGTAAACATAATTAAATAACTCATTATGAATAGGTATTTATTATACCTAGAAAAATTATTGTATTCACCTTTTTTATAATTAGAATATGGTGTAAAGTTGTATTTTTTTTAAAGGTTAATAACGAAGTCCTTAAAAAAAATGACATTAAATTTTATACATATTGAAAGGCTGCAGGTATAATACCACCTCACCCCTGGTGAGACTGTATCAGCTGCCATGGTATCTCTTTGGAAAAAGCACTAACCTTGGATTTCCTCAGAAGCATAGAGCTAATAAAGTGTTGAAAGTGCTATAAAAATACCAAAAGAAAACCCCTTACAAGAAACTCAATGCAAAAAAGAAAGAAAATAAAACAATACCTGGCACTCAACAAATATGTTAGAAAGTGAGCAAGTCATTAGCTGAATATTACTTAAGCTGGACATCACAGACTATACATTTTTATTTCAGAGGCCAATTATTTTCTATGTATTATTTTGGACGGAAAGTCTATCACAGTCATATTAAATAATTTGTATGATTTTTTGTGTGTTTGAGAGAAAAATGTAGATTCGTATTTCACCAGTGAAATTTAACTTTAAATTTATTTTCCAAATATATATTTTATCGTATATAATAATAATAATGATAATAACGAGGACTTTGTATAGCGCCTAATCTTTCGAAGCTCTAAGCACTTTACACGCTTTAGCCATTACACTGCTATATAGCAGTGGTTCACATAGTGGGGGTATGAGGGGTGGAATTACTGACGGGGTGCTAATGCTGAATAATGCTGTCTCAAGTAGTACTTTGGAGATAGAACAAATAAGAACAAAAACAACCCCTCCTTAGGAATTGGTCATGAGGCTCAAATATTGGGTGAAAACTCAATATAGTTTAACATATGGGAATGCTGGTCACACAAGTTAAGAAAATAAAATTTTCTTTAAAACAGGTATCAGCACTGTTACAACCAAAAAAAGTGGCAGACGGTCCGTCTACCCTTGCAAAAAAAAGAAAACATATCCCTACATCAGGGAGCTTATTCAGAAACCCCTCATCTGTCAACAAGCAGGGTATAAGGAGAAGAGAACTTAAGGAAATAATCCCAGGAGAACTAGCAGAATCCTGGCACCTCAAGAACCACCATCATCTCAAGTTTTGGTAAAGGAGAAGATCTCTCAATTTTAGCTATGTAATATATGAAAGGTGTCTGATATATGGTTGTGTCTGCTAAGGCAGATTACACTTTATATACAGTAATATGAATATCAGTTGTTGAAAACAATGTATAATGTATCTGCAAGTGCTGAAAACTTGTGTATTGATAATATACGACCTTACCCACATTGTTTATTGGCAGAATCGACTGGTGTTTACACACATCTGAATGGAAGCATTATTGTTTGATGGGATATTATGTGCAGTTACAACAATACAAAGAATGAAGTCAAATGATTATGTATTCATTTATATATAAATTTGTGCCCGTAAGAAGTGTTTAAAAAAAGTTCAGGCAAGCCTGGAGGGGATGAAACCAGTGTATTGTCCAAAGCATCTGGATATTTGTCACGTATAATCCAGACACAGCAAGAGGGAATGAAACATCTCTGTCCAGACCCCAGTCTTCCATGCTGCCATAGTATGAACTACCTATAGGCAGCATGCCTGTTCGTGCTCATCAAGTCAACTTCATCATCAAGTACAAGAACATCCTGCCAGTACATCCTGGCCAAGGCAAGTACAGCCCCATCAAGGATTAGAACCTGAAAATCCTGAAAAATTATATTTAAAAAAAACATAACAGGAATTTGCATCTTTTATCAGAAAATTCCAATGTAAATTAAATATGGCTAAAAAAAACTGCAACGTTTTTAGTCTGACATGAGCGCCGAGTGTTCCATAGCAACCAGAACTGATATTAAGTGCTTGGGGAGCATTTCTAGAAGACTGAGACATATGCATTGGGATCAAATAGGAATAGTTTATTGCAGATGAAGATAGAATCTTATCTTTCTATCATCATCAGCTTAGATTTGTTTAGCATAGTGAGGTACTCACATTGAAACCAGGAAATGAATAGAATCTACTTGATGAGTATCAATTGTAAAAAAAAAAATCCGTATCATTTGCTTATGTGTGCATCTCTGTTTTTGTTTTTGGATGGCTTACAATTTTAAAATTCATTCACAGTGCTTGCAAAGAAATAGTCCAAGCATGTCTCATTTTGTAAGAAGTCTCGCTAAAATTCATGAAACATTATACGCTAAATAAACTCTGAAGCATATCAGGAATAATACATTAAGCAACAATGCGCATTATAAAGAAAAGTTTATATATTCATTACTGGCAAAAGTGATATACAGTGCTGTCTCTCACAACACATCTTTTCCAGGTCAGTGGGCATCCCTCTACATTTTCCACACACACACACCAATCTGGCAATCCTGTGTCTGGGGATGGGTGATAACAACCACACTACCTTGATCCTGGCTCCAAAACATTAATGACCAGGCTTGGGTGGAACTACATCACCTGTAGAAAAAGTTCCCTCAGCCGGTCTGGCTCCACATTTGTTATGATCTCCTGGAATCGGTTTCAAATATTAAGCATACTGAATCCCCAAATGTAAGTTGTACAACAAGCTTGAAAACTAAAATCAAAATTTCAACATTTACAACAATCATGTATTTACATAAGGTTGACAAGTCCACCTTGGAAATAGAAATGACTGCAAATGTTGTATTGTAAGAGCAACTACCAAAGTTTTAATTATGTGTATACATGGATGCAGTATTTGATTTTATCAGTACAAAGTGCAAGTTACATATTCATGGTGAGTTGTTACACATATCATGTATAGTGAACGAGGTTTTATGTAATGTAGCCCACATACCTGTCAAGTTATTCACACCTTCTGTGATACATATTTTATACATAAAATAACATGCTCAAGAAATATATAAGTTATTGAAATAATTTAAACAGTTTCAAAACTGTCATTACATGAAGAAAATGTGTTATTTTAGAAATCATTTACAATATTCACCCAAAACTGAATGCAAATCAGACAGGGCAATTAAAATTTGTACCCGAAAGGTTATATCAAATATGAAATATTAAAAAATTCTGTTTCTTGCAAGCCTTCAAGTCATTCTAAAATCTGGGAAAATAAAACATTCTTGCATTCTAAAGTTTTTATGTTTATAATGATAGTGTATACATAATATTATCTTGATATATTTTGGCATGCATCATATTTCAAACAGAAGAATTAAAGTGTAGTCATTATTTTACAAGGCTTAAATAGATATATGAATTTTCACAGGTCTAAAAATAAAAATTATAAATGTATTACTTAAATTGGAAAATGGGCAGGTTGACCTTGAAAGTATCAAACATTTGTTGTGTATGTGACTAGTATAGATCACTTCTACCTATATATGAAATGATTTTAGCTAGTTTATATTTTGATTATCACAGAAATTTAAAATTGTACCACAAGCATTTATTTACTTCACTCTGTATTTTGCTACCTATGGTTACTTTAACTCCTAAACAAATAGCCCTATATCTGTAAGTATAGTGACTACCATAGACAGAATAGATGACATGTATTATATAAGGTGGCCTCTGTATTTTCAATGGTATCTGTGCATGGTTTATCTTATCAAATGATATTGGGGTGGGGTCATGAGTAGCAACAAAATGTAAAGCAGTTTAAACATACATTGTTTGGTAAAATAATCCTTCAACAGAAGTATGCATTTTGTAAGTTATGCAAAACACTTCTCAGAGCCTTTGCCAAGTACCAAACATTTTTCAATGTGTATCAATACTTGTTTTGTAAGGTATAAATAAACAATTACCCTCATTCTTGTCTGCCTTGTCTGAACTATGTGTATAGCTTGGTCAGCTCTGTTTTCAGGCTGCACTGCATGTCTTCTTCCTCTTCCACCTCTGGTTCTTGCTCCACGCCTCATCCTTCCTCTCCCTCTCCCTCTTAAAGGTCGCTCCAGACTCGAGCTTGAAAGTGAGCTGATTTCAGTCTAGGTAATAACAAAGTTTCTACATTTGAGTTTATCATTTGGTGGGTATCTTCTGTATTACATATTATGATTACTACCTTAGTCCAGTTGTCTCTGTAGTGAATTTTGATATGTAAAATTAATTTCATAATTATACAAGTAATATATTCATACTAACTTATCAAACTTATAGGAATATAGTGCTTTGAGAATCAGAAATTAATACATGAGAGTTTGTGATTTGATGGATGTTTCCTGTGTTTGATCAGGTCATGGTTTCATGTTTTTTCTCCAAAATCTCTGTGTATATTTACTCAGGATGCACAATACCCTATAAACATGTGCAAGGATAAAACCAGTCTATGCACTTGGGGTACAAGTCTTAGATTCAAAAATCTCCTTGGTGTCTGTGCTGGATCAGGTCATGGTTTGATTTTTTATCTCCAAAATTCATAGATGGGCAATAAAAGCTAAATCTCTGTATATTTACTCAGGGTGCATAATACCCTATAAACAAGTGCAAGGATAAAACCAGTCTATGCACTTGGGGTACAAGTCTGAAAGTCATAAATCTCCTTGGTTTAAAAACTGGGTGATAAAAAAGAACTTTGGTATCAAAACGGGGGATCAAATTATAAAGTTAAGGGTCTCTGAAGTGCTAATGAAGGTAAAGGGAAACACTGAAAACAGTGGTCAAACTTTAAGTGACAATGTGACTGTACGTTTGTGCGTGTGTATTTTATTTTAATGATTTGTTCTGGATTCCATACTCCAGTTGCAAATTTTAATAAAACTTATTTATAACCTTATTTATGTAAGGTATAACTTGGAGAAGCATAACACAAATTCGTTTCCGCTTTGCTTGAAACACCAGAAAGATGAATGTTAGGGTCCACTAATGATAATCTGGTTAGAATTTATAAATTACTAAGTTGTTAGTATTTTTAAGTTCGCAAGATACTTTTCTTTTGTGAAATGGAGGCCAGGGGGAGGAGGGTATGTGCGGGAGAGCTAAATCGAGTACAAAGCATGTCAATTTAAATCATTCTTGTACCACAAAAGAACTATTTAAATATAACCATAAGACTAAATAAATTTCAGCATTTTCTCTTAAAACTAAAAGTAGAAAGAAAATGATAAGGAGAAAAGAACAAGATGTAAAGAAGATCATACTCACTGTTGTTGACATTTTGTGACTTCTTGTAGCATGGTTGTGTTTTACGTCATCAGCATCAGTGTACAGAATTTTACATATAATTATGCAAATTTCGGTCAGCGGAATGATGTGTATTATTCGTTCGGGATCTGCCGATCACTGACGAGCACGATTTCAATATGGGGACGATAGATTTGTTATGCTTCGTATGAAGATTTCAGATAGCTCGTATTTCATGAAAAGATCCTCTACGTACTTGATATTACCCTAGAATTTACTTTTAAATAGTGTTTAATCAGTTGATATACATAAATGTCCAAACATTTTTGTAAGCAAATTCACCATCAGCTGCACTATTGTGCCTTTAAAAAATTAGCTTTCTCCTTCAAATATGTTCCCCAACTGAACATTAACGTTAGGAGAATAGGTAATAGGAGAGAATGCTGAGCATCCTACCTCTACACGGGTATCCTCTAGGGAATGATGGCTGGATTCCCATGTAAACGATAACCTGTTCTCCTAATTTCATCAGCAACACAGCCCATTTACCTACAAACAAATTTTCTGCTGAATCCATTGAAGCTGATAGGCTGTGCTGGTTGTTTTAAATGGGTCAGGTGGGCATCTTGGCTGCTAACACCGGACCTACTAGATTCAAGGTTTGCCTCTGCGAGGACAAATCTTTGGGATAAAACTGGAGAAGGTTGACTCTGCATGCCAGCCAACACCTGAGCTTCTATTATATCTCGGATCGAAACATTGCATTCGAATGCAAGGCTCGCTGAGATTGCTCTAATCTCATAAGCGGTCATCTTCATGAGGCGACTATGATCTTGTGAGAGTACGATGAGTGTATAACCCACTTCAGCCAAGAAGCAAGGGCTTGAGGGGTGATATCCCATTTCCCAGCTGTCACCAGAAGAAAGGGGTGCTTGCATGTGACCTGACTTGCCTCTGTGCGTTTAAAATAGTGCTTGAGTGCACAAACAGGATCTTGCATGCCTGCTTCTCCTGACTTCTATGGAAGAATACGAGCTAATGACAACTTTTTGATTGCCAAGGGATGGTAACCTATTTTTGGCTAATGAAGCCTGGCTGTATCAAGAGGACCACCGAACCATCTGATCTGAACTGAAGATAGTTTGGGTCACTGGAAAGGGCCTGTATCTCACTCACCCTGCATGTTGAAGCTATGACTATCAAGAAACCTGTTTTGTATGATGGCAGCTTTAATGAAATGTGGGTTAAAGACTCAATACTGTCTGAATTGAGTCATGTTAAAACCCATGACCGATTCCATTTGGAAACAGGGTGAGGGATTTTGGTCTACTGAACTCTAAATTGGCTAAAAGATCTGACAGATCTCTGTCATGCCTGATATCACTTTTACCATGATGGCAGAATGTGTCTGATATCATGGAGCAGTAGCATTTGATAGTAATTGGGGCCAACTTTTTCTCCTCGAAAAGCCAGATAAAAAGTCAGCCAGTTGAAGGATTGAGACAATCAAAGTAACGATGTTATTGATATTGTACAAGTCCCGGAAAACATGCCACTTTCCCTCGGAAGCCTTCAGAGTAGAGGGCCTTCTTGCTCTCGAGATTCTCTCCACAATCTAAGATTTAAATTGTTTGTCTCGCAAGGCCGTCCGGACAAGAGCCAAGCGTGAAGACAAAGGCAGTCCGGACAGGGGTGGAACACCCGGCCAGCGCTTAGTTGAGAAGATAAGGGCTGACCCAGGAGTTGTTCCATCTGAGAGGGAAAATCAGAATCAACTGACAGTTATGACCCCTTAACCTCTGGATTATTTTCAGGACCAAGACCGAAGGAGAATGCCCACAACCTCTCCCAGCTCATTGACAGAGTGTACACATCCCAAGCTTATGGGTCTGAAACCGGAGAGACGAAGGTGGGCAACTTGCGATTTCACCTTGTTGCAAAAAGATTGATCATTGGACGCCCCCAAAGTGTGCAGATTGGAAGAAAGCCCAATTGATGGAGTGACCGTTCCGTGTGAATGACTTGACCTTTCCTGGATTGAGTGTCAGCCAAGACACGAGTCTGCCGGGAATGTGTCTGATTTGTACATTCATGTGGAGATTGTCGCACCAATGTAGAAACTGCTGGATCAGATTGCACAGGACTGGTGATTTGGTGCCCCCTTGTTTGAGGACGCAAGTCACCACTACAGAGTTGTCTGACATAATGAGGACAGTTTTGAATGAGAGTTGATCCTTCCAGAAATGAAAGGCATTGATGACAGCCTTTATGTCTGAAAGGTTGATGTTCAGAGAGCTCTCCCCTGGCACACATGTGCTGCTGATGATATCAATGTCCTGAAGCAGGTGGGCACCCCAACGGTAGGTACTGGCGGGGGAACATACCGTTATCTCCACTTGGGGCATCTCCAGAGGAATCCCTGTGGACAGCCAACAGGGATTGTGCCACTGACGCATGAATGATCTTATCTCGGGCGTGATCATTATTGTGTGATTGAGGAGACATGAAAAACAGGGTGCCATTATGCTAGTAACGTCATTTGTATGGGAAGCATAAAAAGACGGCCGAGCGGGATCAAGTTCGCCGCCACATTGAATAATCCGAGGAGTTGCAAGAACTCTCTTGCTGAAATGCACATCCTGTTGAAACGGACTCAACGAGTTCGACTATCTGGATGATCTCGAACGTGAGGAAGCCTTACCAGATTCAGATCGGTGAGAAACTCCATACCCAGATGGACCAAAACTCTGGGATGGACAGAGATCGGACTTTTCCAGTTCACGAGAAAGCCAAGATGCTCTAAAAGTGATAGAAGATCGTTTCTGCCTTTTAGCAGAGTAGAACTTAACATATGTTTCTGAAGGATGTCGTCCAAGTACACTGCTGTCACTGAAGATGTAGTCGAGTGGAACATGGTGACGACGCAATCCATAACCTTGGTAAAAGCCCAAGGGCTGATTTTGAAGCCAAAAGGTAGGACATGGAACTGATAAACAGAGTCATGATAAGCAAAATGGAGAAATTTCCGTGAATCGGTGAATATGGACATGAAAATATGCGTCGGTCATATATATAAACTGATGGCATACCCGTCCAGTCGGATGGAAAGATGGATTGATCTCGCCATTGCCACATTGAATTTCAGGGGTAAAATGTATTGGTTGAGGTGACTCAGGTCGAAGAACGGCCTCTGGATTAGAAACAGCCATGAATAAAACCCTGGCTATTGCAGGGTTTATTATTTATTTTTTTTATTATTATTTTTTGGCAGAAAGGCATCTTTCTCCCGATCTGACGGTGCATCCATGAAGAAGGGAGAGAAGGACAGGGGAGGGAGATGGATTAATGAAATCCAAAGTCCCTCCGAAATGACCTGAATCACTGAAATGTTCTGAGGTAATAAAGTGGTCCAGTGGTCCTGAAATTGCAGGAGGCGACCGCCCACAGGTAGACTGTCCGCGGGTGATGGGCAGGGTATGTCAACGTCTAGAGTTAGGAGGCTTGAAGGCAGAGAAACTTGGGTTCTTGCCGCCTCTGTATGGCTGCCTTCTAGCTTGATTAGACTGTTGGCTCCCAGCATTGGCTTGGGATCTATACTGCACATTTGATTGTAAAGATCCCTTTTCCCTGGTCCACCAAACATTCCTCCGCTGTGGCAGGGAATGATTGTTTCGAAATGCCTGCGAAAGTTGGCCATGCTCGGACATGCGATGAGACTTACGCCCACTGGAAAGCCGAAAATTGGTGGAACACTTCCCCAAAGAGGTAATATCTAGCCTGATGTCAATAGCTACGCCGTAGTTTCCTGGACGAAATGACGCATCTGTTCAAAGGCGGACTGTTGTACCATGTCAACATTATTTTCCTCCATTGCCACATTGGCTCTGTCCACATATTACACATGCTACATGGTATAGATGATGTACACTTGGTACATACAATACAAGTGTCATGGTTGTCTTCTTTTGTTTGAACTTTTTGCATTTCATGCATTTGGTTGACATTTCTACTGAAATGACAAAAGAAGAAAAACAAAGCACAAATTAGCAATTCAACATGTTATTAATTCGCTAATACCACAACCGTTACTAACGGAGTAAGTGAAATTATTCAGTGACTCGTAAATGGCAACACAAGTACCGCCATTAGCGTATTGTAACGTGGTCGTCAATAGAAGAATTCCGTACAAGGTGACAAAGTCACTCAAAATTTGGAAAATATTGTAAAATAATTTATACAACCTGTAGAAGAATGATTGTCCAACACAATAATTCCAAATTTAACTTCGGATGGTCCAATTTTACACTAAGATGGCTTGGATTATATGGAGGTGAATTGTACGTTGTGAACAGTAAAAGTGAAGCTTAAAAGCTAGCGACACCTGGAAGTGCCAAGGGGAGGTAAGGCCAAGAGTTATTACCCTTTGTCTATAGGACATGGACAGAAAGGACGAATTTTCGTCTTTTAGTAAGGCTGGTTTCGCTAGGTAGCAGGCTTATAATCCAATGGTAATTCGATTGGGGAACGTATTTGAAGGAGAAACAAAAATAACATAAACAGCAAAAGAAAAGACAAAAAACCTCCAAGCAAGAGCTTCCCCACCTCAACCACCTGAAAAAGAAGATGTTGATGTTTTAGAAAGTTTGGGAATGGGACATAAATAAGAATCTCACAATGCGTCTGGTGCAACTGGTCTTGGATTTTCTCAAGAGTGAACTCGTGGGAGTTGTCTTATTGCCTATCCTAATAATATTCTCTCCAAAATAGCAGGATTAAAAGTTCTCATAGGGGGTTGACGAGCTGCAAATAACTCACCAGAAATCATTAATGAAGCCGCTGTTATTTGTCAACGATTATTTCAAGGCAGTATCATAGGATATTGGAGTATATCGAGAATTTATCGATGAACTAGTTGATGGTTATCACAGTGTTTAATTGTCACCATGATTAGATATAACAATATTAAATAATATGATCATACATCTGCACCATTATAAACATCTCTTTGTCAGAGCAATAAACTTACGATTACCCATTTATCAAACAATTTATGGAGATAGTTATGGTGATGTTATTCAAGAGTTATTTGCAAGGATGGCTCCCAAAATAGCACCAATCGCAAAACAATTATCGATGAAAGTTATTAATGCTATCGGTTAAAAAGCTGCTATTGGTAATATTGCCAGTAATTCGTTTTATACAGCCAAAGAAAGATTAACACGAATAAAACGATGAAACCTACAGCCAGAAAAATTGCCATCTACGGAAATTATGCCCTTGAATGTCAGTAAAATAATAAACCGAGCCGCGGATCAAAAACTTGCAGCGCTGATCAATCAATGATCTGACGAAGTACAAAGAAATATTACTACAAATTTAATAACGAGAAGCAGTTTGAGATCACAATTTAGATTGAGAAATATATAATAAAATGTTAAAATCTTCACCCGACCCAGCATTTGATATAAATAGTGATGGGAATCGGTTAGAAGTTCATAATCGATCATCGGTTGCACACAACTTACTGATAATCGATTATAATCGGTTGCTAACTTTCTACAAGTAAGTTTTAATTTTTGTTGTTACAGAGTTATATCTTTGTTCAAAAGTTTAAAATGTAAAAAAAATGTATAGAAGTTAATCTCTCTCTCTCTCTCTCTCTCTCTCTCTCTCTCTCTCTCTCTCTCTCTCTTTCTCTCTCTCTCTCTCTCTCTCTCTCTCTCTCTCTCTCTCTCTCTCTCTCTCTCTATATATATATATATATATATATATATATATATATATATATATATATATATATATATATATATACTTTAACCTCAAAAGCAACTTTCTTTGGCTTATCAGTTTTATGCAGCTGAAAGACTTAACAATACCCCAGAACACTTTTATTCATATGTGATTTTTCAATTGTTTAAAGTATAGAAAGAAATGTTTTTCTTGCTTGTCATTAGTTACTAATACTACAATCAAAGCAGTTTAAACAAAACAAAAGAACACCAATTACAAAAACTTTCAAACTAACTGAACTATTTATCAGCAAAATCATGTAATGTTTGAGCAATGCTGAACACAAAAATCATTTTTCAGAATACTGTTTCTCCTTTTGCTTGTTACACTGACACTACCAAATTACCAATAGTTAATGTTTTTTTTCAATAATATTATCAGGTCCACATTGTCACAACTTAAACGAGCCCGTTTCTTGCTGACAAGATGTCCAGCCAGACTAAATACCCTCTCACTGGATACTGATGATGCCGGAATACTTAGGTACTTCCGAGCTAGTAAGCTAAGATGGGGGTAGAACTGGCAGTTTTGTTTCCACCACTGTAACATTGTGAGATTGGTATCATATGGAGCAGCAACTAGATATCTAGAAACCTCCTGGTGGATGACATCTGTTATTGGCTGTTGACTTTCACCAAGGCAAACAACATCTTGCAACCAATCATCCATGTCAACATTGACCTTTGCTTTCTTGTTTGGCGGACTAAGTGTAACCACAGTTTTAGTGTTGTCATCTCTGACATTTAGTAGTGATGGTGCAATTGGTAGAGGTGGCAATGAGTCTGAAGGTTGTTCATCACTAGTCCCTGGCTCCACTTGGACATTCACTTTAACATCAGCCATATCAAGAGCAACCTTCAAAAGCAGAGCATGTCCATCTGCTCGCTCAATGTCAGATAGAAACTCCAGATCCTTCATAGTATGATTCAATAAACAGCCCAACAGAGCTAGATCTTTGTCCTGTGTACTATTGTCAAGTTCTTGTCTCATTACATCTTTAAGTTTAGCAATTGAAGGTAGATCATCAGCATTTGTTTCTATACATTTGTTAAGTTTAAGAAGTATTGGGATAACTTTATGAAGGGTTGGTGATTTGTCTCTGCAAACACTGTCTGTTGCATTCTGGAACGGTGAGAGAACTTCCACAAGTTTTTCAACCAATGCTTGTTCGTCAAATGTATAGACATAATTTTTCAATGTTGCGGCTGCTGACTTGCTTATGTTTGGGTCACTGATAACAGCCATAATAGCAGGTGTTTGCTCAAGCAGTCGTTCAAGCATGTCATGAGTGCTATTCCATCTAGTTGGAACATCCATCTTGAGCTTGTGTCCTCTAGCACCTATGTCAAGTAGTAACTGCTGCGTTCTCATTAACAAATCATTTATGCTCGTGCTTTGATGGAAAAAAGTCACCAGTTTGCGCCCCTTTGCAATGATTCGTGACAGTTCTGGTATAGCTAAGGCTTTTTTCACAATAAGGTTGAATCTGTGACCATAACAACCAAATCGAGTCCATTGAAGTAAATCAAAAGCCGTGATCTCATTGGCTGCATTATCAGTTACTCCAGTTGCTGTTGGAAGATTCCATCGCCTCTGAGTGGCCAACAGGCTTTCTGTTATATTTTCCCCAGTGTGACTGCCTTCAACTTTTCGTGTTTCTAAGACAACACTTTTCAATTCCCAATCTTTGGAAATAAAATGTGCAGTCACTGTACTATAACTTTCTGTATTTAATGAAGTCCATGCATCGTAACAGCTATATCAAGAACATCATGTAGTTCCTCTTTTACTTTTTTCTCAGCCTGGTCTTTCTTCTCAGCTAGTTTGGAGGACACTAATTTACGACCTGGAATTTCATACCTGAAAATGTAAAATTTGAAACATTTAGTCATGGTAGTCAAACAAGACATGTATTTGGAATATTTACTGTGTCTAAATATAGTGAAAACAATGAATTTATTTAATGTTTATTTAGACAGGACAGCATTATCTTTAATTAAATACTGCTTAATTTAGGTATGAAAATTCAAAATTCAACAGTGTTGACATCTAGAATCAAATGGATTCACACTTTTTTTCTTTTCTCACTGTCAGTTTAAATAAATATTACTAATTTTTAATGTTATCATTTAAAACTTACCTTGGATTAAGAAGCATCACAAAGTTTCTAAAATATGTATGGTCAACAAGGCTTAGCGGAAGAACTTTGCCAACAATAAGTTTCAAGAGTGCATCATCAATTTCTTTCTGCTTTGTAGCTGACATCCTTTCTGTTGGCTTCTTAAATTGTTCATCAATCTTAGTCTGTTTGGGTGGCTGGGGGGAAACATCAGCACCTCTTGCTGTCGCTGATCCCATTTCCTTATGGTCATGATCAAGATGAAAGGCCAACTTTGTAGTATTGCCTGGAATGTATTTGAAATAAATGTTTTTATATTGAGAAGAAAAAAGAGCAAACAACAAATTCTTTATGCACAAGTATCTTAAATGAATGGAATGAAATTATTTAAAGAAAATCAGGATTAAAATTAATATTAAATTTGTATATATATTTTAAAATTAATCTGCAACATTTTAAAAAGTTATTTTATGTTTTTAAATAGTCACATGTCTCAGGGAATATCTGTAACAAGCCTCAGAGATCACTTTTCCGTCATTATCATATATGCCTAAATAGCAGGATAATCTTGTGATTATTTATGTATTTCCATCATAATCATGACATGGAGCTTTATTATGAAAAGAAATTTGAAGTATTTTAACAACAACACATGCTATATTAGAGGAAAGCACAAAGTACACAAATGATTTAATGAAAATAAAATTCTTGATTTAAAATATTTGATACTGGAATGCCATGAAACGTTTTTCCGTGTGCGTGCGTGCAACTCATTTATTTTATACGAGGTTGTTCTGTCTCCTAATAATTGCATTCGTCGTTGACGACATTATTTGTTTCCAAATTATCCAAAAAAATCTAACTATGGTGTATGTTTATATATTTGGAAGTTATGAAGGGAATAAATAATTTAGCTTTACTGTTGTGGATCGGAAGGCTAATATGGTTCCACAGTCCTAAAATGTAACGCGTATCACATGATAATTTTGTTTTCGTGTAGCACCACAAAAAAATTAGAATATTGTTCATTTTTTGCACTATGTATTGGAGAATGTGTTTGCCAAAAATAAATGTATCCTCGCGTTGATTTCAATGCGAATAGCTGGACCTACCTTTGTTTGCATATTCCTTTCTGCAGAGTTTGCATATGACCTTCGTTGTATCTAAATTCTTCTTTGTCGGTGGACCCTCCTGTATTTTGTAAAATCCAAAATATGTCCATACACGAGAACGAGCTTTTCCTCCAGGATATGGATATATTATTTTGCGATCGTTTTCATCCATGGCACGTGTATGATATTTAGCGGGGTTTTAACATTTTGTTCGGAATCCTCGGTTTTCTTCCCAACAAACAAAGGGATTGAACTAGTCTGTGCCAAGCGCTTCACAGTTGTCTCCCTTACCATGCAATCGATTATGGCGTTTCACAATCGATTGGCGAATTGGTTCATTCAACCAACTGATTATCGATTATAATCGATAATCGGAACAACACTAGATATAGACGCACCAATGCTCAAACATGAATCAGTACGCAATTATCAGTTTTATTCTTATAATGCAGTACAGCCAAATAGTCGATCAAGGATTCAACTTCAAGTTCAGGTCTACCTGCTGAAGCATTCATTGAAGTAGAAGGAGAACTTGTAACAACTGCTGATGGGGAATATGACCCAAACGTGCGAGTTGGTTATGTTAATAACGGTATTATGGCGCTGTTTAGTAGCGCTAGATATATGATTGACGGAAGAGAGATTGAATCTATTGAGCATGATGTTGATGTTGCCACAACAATAGTGGGTTTAGCTAGATATCCTGATGATTATACAAAATCAGATGGTCCATCTAAGATGTTTGCTAAGGATATTACATATAGTGCTGAACATGTTAAAGTAAAGGCAATACTGTAGTTGCTGATCCTCCAGCTGGATATATGAGACCACCTGGTGCTTTTGATGTTGTAGATTTAATGATAATTACATCCTAAGCTTTGCAACACTGGAATCTATGTTGCACGGACCGAGTAGATTATTTTCATTGTGCGATTCCACTGTCTCATATTTTCGGATTTTGCAGAAATGTACAAAAGATTATTTTGAAGCTAAACACACAGTAGTCCTTGTAAGATAAAATGCTGATAATGATGTAACTGGTGTTGCTGCTGCTGGTAAAGTAAATATAACAAAACTTTCATTGTGGATGCCAGTAATGACTACATCGATCATCGCAGAGGAACAATTACTATCATTTATGGATACAGGTAGTAAATCATTGCTATCATGGCTAACAGTTACGACGGATATTATGGAGAGTTATGTTAATGGTATATTTACATGGCATCAAAACAGGGTGTTTCTGTGCCGAGGCATATATTTGTTGCGCTACAGGATAAAACACGATAAAATTCACAAACACGCAGCCATATGATATTTGACAAACTCGTAGTTAACGAGGTCATGTTAGGAATAAACGGTCAACAAGAACAATCCGAGGATATTTTACTTAATTACGACCAAAACCAAATAGCATGTGCATATCATCATTTCCTGACATTTATGGGGCGTGATCTGAATGTAGATAACAGCCTACAATTACCAAAATTAGATTTTAGAAACCTATATCCGATTTATTACTATTCGTTGAAACATATCGATTTAGCCAGGCAGAGTGTCGTTGATATGAACTTCCAAGCTTGTGTAACTCTTCCGGTTGTTGCAGCAACACTTATCACTAATTACAGAGCAATAGCTGTTATACTCAGCGACAAATCATGTTACTCAAAGGTGTTGATAGACGAATCAGGATAGTAGAAAATATATAACAGAATATATGTAACACAATTAGATCACTTGTATTATTATAAATGTCGTATAGTCATGTTAGTGTTACTCTGACTCCTAGTCAGATTAAGAAGTTGCGGTCAGATTCAGCTAAAACATGTGGAACTACAATATCATTAAAACATTATCAGACCAATGGTGGTCAGAATAAACTATCACTGAAAGCTTGTCAGATGAAGTATTTCATTGATGCAAAAAACGATTTAAAAAATGTTCAAGTTACTCTCTCTGTGGTCATGATTAAAGACACAATTAAATCAGGTGGTATATTTCAACTTCTTGCTGCGTTACCAGCATTGATTGCCACGTCTGCCCTGCGCAGTCATGAAAGATGCGGCACCAGGAGCAGTTGGAACAGCAGCAGGAATGGCAACTGGACGAGGATACAAAGAAAAACGGGGAAAGGTCTAAGGTTACCAGAAACTCCGTATTCATGGTGCAGCGGAAAAGGCCTGAGACTACCAGGGACGGTTTACTAACACCACTGTCAAATTATGATTTAATTGATGCTGCTAAAAATTAGGATAAGAAACTTCAGAGGTGTTTTTATGCAAGATTAATTACCACAACAACCAAACAGCACTGAAACCGGTATCATTAATCTTGATAACAGCACCGGACCTGGAACTCACTGGGTTGCATACGCGATTGATTCATGTGGAATTGTTTATTTTGATTCCTACAGGTTAGTGCCACCTAAATTTATGTATGCGTTATATACATCAATTAAAATTAGGAGAAAATAAATCGCAGAGGTGTTTTTATGCGAGACAAGTTACTTTCCACATCAAACAACATTGAAACCGGTATCATTAATCTCGATAACAGCAAAGGACCTGGAACTCACTGGGTTTCATACGTGATTGATCCACATGGAATCGTTTATTTTGATTCATATGGGTTAGCACCACCAAAGGAATTTATGTACTATATTAATCGATGAAAAATTCACGCCTAAAAAACCCACTGAAATATCGGCAATCAAAGATGTAATTTTTTTTTATCGAGGATGAAATATCCGAACTGTTAAATCTTGCAAATGTGGATCCAAATGATTATATTTCAAGACAAACGAGTAATGTTTCCTTCAATAGTTAAAACTAATGAAGCAACCAAAAACTCCATAGCAGTCCTTGCTTCTGGTAATATCAAACCAGGTGTTCTTTTTCCAACTGTGCTAGATACAGTGACAGGTAAGCCCAACATGAACTCGAATAAAATAACAGCACTTGGTGATAGTGATGTTGTGACAAAACATTATGTAGATGTCGTAGACAATAAAATATCAATGCTGTGGGATGATTATGATGCTCACATAACCGTGTTTGGAAATTTTCGTAGGAATTTTAGAAAAATTGATGAGACCATTCACAATTTCTTTGGAAAACTGCCAAATATCCCCATGAAACTTTCCGATATAAAAACAACTATTGATACGATTAAACAAAAGCAGGATAACATCGTTAGTGATTTTCCTGCTATTGTCACCCCACTTGATAAAATTAAAATACTGCATAAATAAATTATAAATACAGTGTACTTGATACATCATGGATATTTCACCTGGACACCTATAAATAACTCCGTTGGAGTGTCTGCAGATGTCGGGGTTTCTTTAGATTAACACTGATTTCACCGTTACAGTTTAACGTACCATCAAGTATGTCCACGGGAATTAATACTACAAGTACAATAAGTTAAGGGATCCAGCGAAACATTTACAATATGCCCCAGCAGTGGTAATTAGAATCAGCGTCACTTACAGCTTATGTGGAATTTGTGATTGATTTAAGGTGCGCGAATTACAAACTAAACTAAAAAATCTTGATGTGTATCAGTTAAAGGTAATGAAATACCGCAGACGTATTACCCAAGTTGACATAATCGTGTATTCGGCTTCAACTGTTATTGCTGGAATAGGTATACAGTCCTACCCGTTTATATCGACATCGCTTATCTCGACAAGACTCCTACGTCGACAAAAAAGCAAAGACCCGGTCCCATGGTCTACTATTACTATCAAATTGTCATGCTTATATCAATGTCGAGATAAAAGAAAAACGTATATGTCGACAGAAACCCTTAGTCCCAGCTTGAACAAATCCTTTGTTTTCAAAACGTTTATGTCGACAAGCTGCCAATTAAGACCAATACTTTGTTCAATAATTAGTTGATCTTGCCGCCAGGCTTTTGATGTTGCGGTCGGATAAAACAAACATAGCAGCACATTTTCTCACCACTCTGCAGCTAGTTAAGTCTTTGTTTCTTGCCGCCTAGATTGTGGGACATGTTCTTCAGATGTACTCTTACAATGACAATATGTACATCTGTCAGTCTTTCAGCCACTGAATTTTCTGATTGTAAATATCAGCACAGCTAAAAGGATCAATTGAGGAACACAATTTACCAATCAACAGGTGGTCGAAGCAGGACTAGCAAGCCGTCCAGGAAATTGATGCGTACAGAGGACTCCTGTATATGTGATTTTCTGAATCCCATATATAAAAATTGCGTGAAAATACGGATTACGCGTTTTCAAGACCTTTGAAAGTGATCTGTGATTAAAACAAGTTTTTTCTTTTGGTTGTGAAAGTTTCGTTTTTAACTTTATTTACATTTACGATGGCTACCGACAGCAGGGTAAAACGCAAATTAAATTTACAGTCTTTGGAAACTAAATATCTGGCTGTTAAGGAAGTTAAGGGATGAACATCTCGCAAAGAGTCTGTGAAATTTTTTCACTTAAAAATAACACGTCCAGGAAGGATGAAAGCTCTGAGTCTATAAAGAAAGACAAAGTTGAAGGTAACTGCACTCCCCAAAGGAAGAAGCAAGACTGCTACATTTGAAGACGTGGAGGAAGCATCCAATGGTTCAATGAAGCATTATCGAAAAAACTTAGTGTGGAGAACTTCGCTGCAACAAGTGGTTGGTTCAGTCGCTTTATTGTTCGTCATAACATCGGATACAAAAGTATTTGTGGAGAATACATGTACTGTTGACAGTTTTTCACTTCCCTGTGAATAGCCCCATCCCCTTGGTAGTATAAATAATGCTAATGCCGACGTTGAATATTGTAATGTTGTTCGTATCAGGATGTGATCAATGCAATATTTTAATTTGGATATTTTTACACAAAGGTAACCAAAATGTAATTTGTCAACATACAAGTGTATTTCACACTGATTCTGTCTTCATGAACTCAAAATTTCCTTTTTTTTTCTTTCTCAAAGTGTAAATGCTATTCACTGACGACGGGTCTCCCTTTGCTGACGAATTTTAAATTATTTTTTTTCTACAGCCCCCCTCCCCCAACACTTATCTCAACATCCACATATGTCGACAATATTTCCTCGGGCCCGAGGGTGTCAAGATAAACGGGTAGGACTGTATTACTATCAGCGGTAACAGAGTTGGCACCTGTAGTTGTCACAATTTGTGTTTCTGAGGCAACAACAATTACAGGGGTTCTTAATAGCAGAATAAACTACACGAGTATATAATGAAATTACATATCGCAACAGCTGCATAGTCCCAATTATCTTCGTTGATATCATCTAGTCTTGATGATACAATGATATAAGATAAGAAGTTCACAGCGATGATTAACATCTATGATTCAGTGATATCAAAATTAGAAAAACACAACAATGACGACAGAATTACTGCAGCAGATAGCAGCGAACACAGCCCCGTGAAAGACAACTATGATCTCAATAACCTCAACTAAACCTGAATTCAGCATGAACTTTCCAACCGCCAATCCGGTAAAGGGAAATCGTGCTTGCAAAATTACGAGTACATTACAGCTGATCAAATATCCGGGCAGAACCATTTTGTGCATTGCAGCCAAATAATTCTCTGATGTTTACATATAAAAATGATAAGGATGGAAACCCTGACTGGAATGTTGTTTCTATACTATCCAGTAATTATCAAAATGGAACAGATCAATAATGTACTTCAACATAGAATAAAATCAATTACAGGAGAACAATCAAAGATAGCTATAATAGTCAACGAACCAACTTGATCAACTGCCTTCAAGAGAAACTCACCCAGTTATGTCACAGATATTTATCAGTCATCGCTCAGAAAAGTGCTAGGCAGAAACGATCTTCTATCACTTTTAGATCATCTTGGCTTTCTCGTGAACATTGGGCTTTCTAATAAACATAAATGCAACCATAACATTATTACGTCAAATTTTGACATCAGTCCATCATGGCAGTCACCAATTCTGGAGAACTACTCATTCTGATACAATCGGACTGCATATATGTATATTTAAGTAAAGAAATCTTAATTTATTCCATGGGTTATTCCTTTTTACTCAAAGGGGTACAATGATAAGTAAAACTGTATGCAATCGTCATACTTACCAGAAAGAACCATAAAATGCTTGGAGGCGGATATGAACAATTATCTGTCCGACAGATCAAATCGATGGATTCCTGACCAAGTTCTACTTCAGAAACTATTGGCTGTACATTCTTCACACCTTTAGGAGATGCTATAAAAAAAATACCAAACAAACAATTAAATCAATGATTGTATCGTAATGAAAAAGA
The DNA here is from genome assembly GCA_029339505.1 of Unio delphinus. Classification (NCBI taxonomy): domain Eukaryota; kingdom Metazoa; phylum Mollusca; class Bivalvia; order Unionida; family Unionidae; genus Unio; species Unio delphinus. Next base: position 1,804,871 of record JAQISU010000119.1, read on the forward strand.
AACTGACAGTGTGTGCATGCATTTGTGAGCACTCTGGGAAATAGCTCACAGCCGTTTTATAATTATCATGCATACCACAGCGAAATTAAAATATTGTTTCATACTGAACCCACCATTTACCGGTAATTTTCTGACTGCTACACATGCCAAGGAATATTATCAAAAAAGTAGCTGGTGGGGTAAACACTAATTGTAACCATGAATTACGTACCTGTTGCAATCATGTACCTAAAATTTCAAGACTGGAATTGCCCTCCACCATACAACATATTCAAGCTCTTAAAGGGTGAACTTTCCAGGACGGTCTGCTTCAAATTAATGTAATACATATCTCAAACCAATCCAATGTCATCATTTCTTTCTAATGTCATAGACCACTTCTTGGACATGAAAGCAAGATGGGAGGAGGGAGTCTGGCACATGTGACTATTAAATCAAAATTAGTTTTTCCCTCTACAAACATTTAATATCATTAATGTGTTTCCTGTTGCTATTGTATAGCTGTATTTGCAGGTTCCATGAGAGGTTCAAGTTCTCACTGGTACAAGATGGCATCAGCTTGGATTACTTTCTGTGCTTCAAGTCTAGACAATAGAGAAAATATGCCTTCCCCCTAGTGAACCAGAAAATGAAAGTGTTAAAGAGAAGTCAGTGTCTGACTGTCAAAATATTGCCTTCATCATATCATCCAATGATTAATTACAGGTCAAAGTGGTTGCAATGGTTTGAACATTATGCATTTTAATTTGCATAGTTCAAATTCAAATTTCTGTTCAGCGATCTTCCAAATTTCTTTGCAATTAAAAGCTAGGTGAGAAAAACAACAGAAAAATGGAAATCAAGATTGAAATAGGATCTGAACTAGTCGCTTTGCCATGAGTGAACAAAATATGCTTGGCAGCTTGAAATATCTCCTCATAGATTTAAGTTCGCAAGAGCTCAAAGTTTCAGGACATGATTCTCTTAACACTAAGTGTATATATGGTAATTACGGTAAGATATCGCTCCTTAAGGTACTAAAAAGCCCCTTGATTCATATGAGATGATAATCCACCTAATTCGTGGATATCAAAACATCATCTGAGGCCTATAGGAGCAGGAAAAGGCACTTCCTACCCTTTCTCCTACCTGTACAATATTGGAAAATGCACTTTTAAAGCCATAACTGACCAAAACAAATAATGATGACCATCCCCAGCACATACACAACTATCTAAATATAGAAACTCACAAAACTAAAACATTTATGACAGAATTCCATCACATGAAGGGAATATGGCATATGTAACAAGCTGCAGATGAACGATGATAAAACTGAGGCTATTCTGATCACAACACAAAAACTTTCTCATTCACATCATTTACCTCAGACAATAAATATCACCAACACCAACATTAAATTCTCACAGTCAGAACGAAACTTAGGCGTTACTCTCGACAGTACTCTCACATTGCACCAACATGTCATGAATATATTGCAAGGCTGCATATCTTGAATAGAGACGCACAAGTTCCATTCGTAAATATCTTTCAGTTGATGCCACTAAAACACTGGTGTTTCATTACTACTTTCAAGACTTGACTATTGTAACTCAAGTATGTCTGGTTCGTCACAATATTTACTCCAGAAACTTCAAAACACAGCTGCACGGATCATCTTTAGAGTACATTGATCAGAGCACACCTCACCACTGCTCTGTACCCTACACTCTCAACTTCACTTTTGTGCAATTAAGTCTGTTCCTATTGCACTACATCTTTCTATCTTTCTCGTATAATCTATTCAATGATTTGAATTAACTTGAAAATAACACTGAAAATAATTCGTTTTAACTACTACTATTTCAAACTGGTTGATTATATGTGTCATCATCAAGCTCATTATCGATCCTCACTCCACTGCTCTGTACTCTACACTGGCTATCGATTCGATACAGAATCAAACACAAGATTTGTTCTCTGTGCTATGTTTCAATGACAGACTCCAGTCCAACATACCTATCCAGCCTCACCCATGTGTATACACCAGCTAGATACTTACGCTCTTCTTCTGATAATCATATACTCGTTGTTCCTACGGTGAAAACAATGTCATACGTACAACATTCGCTTGCATACCAGGGCTCGGCGATGTGGAACGAATTGCTCATTGAATTAGACACAAAGACACAGTGGTTCCTTTTAAGAGTGCTCTTAAAACACCTGTTTCGACTGCATGAATAAACTTAAGAGACCTAATTATGTTTTGTATCTTATATGTTTTCAGCATGTTTTTATATTTTCCAATTTCATTGTTTTTGTCATTTGTTTTTCTGTAGTGTAGTCATATCATTATTAATGGTGTAAAGCGCTTAGGTCTTTGAAAGATTAGGCGCTATACAAAGTCCTCATTATTATTATTATTATTATTTGGGAGAGGGCAAAGAAACCTGGCTAGAAAATGAGAGAAATTGAGTTATAATTACCATTGATCAATGTTGCTCCACAGATAGCTCACACAAAACTGAAACATTTACGACAGAATTCCATCACATCAAGAGAGCAAAGAAACCTGGCTGGCAAATGAGAGAAACTGATTTATAATTACCACAGAACAAGTTTGCACCACAGACAGTTCATAAAGCTTGCTCTTGATGGTAAGAAACAGTTGGTTTATATGCAAATAAAACAGGTAATGGCAGGAGAGAAAATGATATGTTTGCCAATTGAAAATGGACAGCTATCTTCCATAGACAGTGCATGAAGCTAATACTCCTTAATCTTACTGACCCATGCTATGCAAGCAATCTATCATAAGAGTAATGTTCTCAAAAGAAGCCCCTTCCAGGATTTGCTCAAGACCCCACTATGCATGAGATGTTTCTTCTGTGCTCAAAAATTCCTAATAAGGTCATAAATATGAGAATCTGCACCGCCCCATCATTTCAAAATCCGACTGTGTTGGATAGGGCTGCACCATAGCAATATTTGAGACTGAGGGACATCATGTTATCTAGCCATGAATTGCTGGATTATTAGATGCTAATGTAATTGAAAGGTAAAAATGGACACCTACAATTAAAAACAATTTTAAAAAATCACACAAGGCACATATTAGTTTTTCATTCTTAATGTGATATGTTTCTTGAAAATCAGCCAATTCCTTCATTGAGGGACAGCTAGGGTTAGTGCATTTCATACTGCACCATTTACAAAATACTTTATACCAGGTACCAAAGATCTTGGATTTGTATGGTCAGTTTGTTTGTTTGATTAGGATTTTTAACGTAGCTTTAACAATTTTTCAGTCATATCGCTACGATGTCTGCAGTGAGGCAGTTTATAGTGATGTCTAGCACTGAGACATCATGCCGCAGACATGTAGCATGATGTCTCACCCAGTCACATTATCATGACACCAGGCCGACCAGTCCTAACACTAACCTCTTAATGCTGAGCGTCAAGCGAGGCAGCTGATAGTACCATTTTGTAAGTCTTTGGTATGACTCGGCCGGGGATCGAACCGACGACCTCCTGCTTCCGGGGCGGACGCTCTAACCACTAGGCCACCGGAGCGGTTATATCTCATGGTCAGAATGACGCACTTGCCAAAATTGCTCAAAACATTGCTCTGATGGACTATCTGAAATGCTTCACAACAAGGGTTTGAAATCATAAGAGGGGAGGGTGTAATCTCTCTTGATCATCTGCAAATTCCAGAGAATCTACTGAAAGGAGATATCCCAAACCGAAATCGCAAGCTCTTAATGCAAGCTTGCGCAAACTGATATCCGCAAGCTAGTATTTGGAACCTTGCTTCAAGCTTGCACAACCCAAACCAAAATTGCAAGCTTATTTTTGCAAGCTTGCGCAAGCTAGTATTTGGAACCTTGCGGCAAGCTTGCGCAACCCAAACCAAAACTGCAAGCTTATTTCATGCACTCGATGTTATCTAGCCATGAATTGCTGGATTATTATATGCTTATGTAGTTGAGAGGTAAAAGTGGACACCTACAATTAAAAACAATTAAAAAAATCAAACAAGGCACATATTAGTTTTTCATTCTTAATGTGATATCTTCTTTAATTTGAGAAGGAGAATTATGTTACTGTTTTAACGTTGTTTGTTAAGGAGAATTATATTATCATTTTATATTTGTTCGTTTTGGAGAATTATGTTACCGTTTTATATTTGTTCATTAATGGGAATTATGTTACTGTTTTACATTTGTTTGTTGAGAATTATGTAACAGTTTTATATTTGTTCATTAATGGGAATTATGTTACTGTTTTATATTTTCAGTGTGAATCATCACACAATGAAGCAGAAATTAACCAGTCAACCATGGACACTGTACAGAATCCAGTAAGAAATGTCCTACTTCAATATGTTATTCTGTATATTGGCTAATACGTCTGAGCACAAGCTAAAAGAAAATTTACTTGCTATGGATGAATAACGATACTTCATTCCATGGGTGAAAACTGATTATTTTCACCCACTCAATATTCACTCATTACAAGCAAATATCCTCTATTTATTCATAATCATAAGATTAAGAATCATATAAATGTTAAAGGAGATTCAAAACAAATTTGATTTCTATTAAGTATCATTAGGGGATTAGTTGCTGTTATTCAGTACTAATATCTGCATCAATACAAATAATAAAAATAACAAACGTTCCCCAATACAACATGTAAATACTGATGGATAAGGGATTGTTAATGTCATGCCTCTTTTTGGCCCAAACATTTTTTTTTAAAATTATTGCTGATCTGATACTACCATGCCAATAAAAGTATCAATATTGAAACACTCAAATTTGGAATAACACCGGATCTTATAGTCTGCCATGTTCCCTTATGCAATTGGTTCATTAAATTACATAAAAAAGCTATATACATACAGAACTGTTCTCAATATTGATGTTCTCTCTCTATCTCTCACTCTCTCTCAGCAGCTCTGGTGGCATAGCCAAACCGAAATCGCAAGCTCTTAATGCAAGCTTGCGCAAACTTATATCCGCAAGCTAGTATTTGGAACTTTGCGGCAAGCTTGCACAAGCTTATTTATGCAAGCTTGCGCAAGCTTATTTTTGCAAGCTTGTGCAAGCTTGTATTTGGAATTGCTGCAAACTTATTTTTGCAAGCTTGTATTTGGAATTGCCGCAAACTTATTTTAGCAAGCTTGCGCAAGCTTATTTTTGCAAGCTTGTGCAACCCAAACCAAAATTGCAAGCTTATTTCATGCACTCAAGCCATTCCTATTTCCACACATTTTAAAAACCTTTTTAAAGTTCATTCAAACTTTTTGTGTCCTGGTCTGTCAGTAACCCTTGAGTATAGATGCCATGTTTAGCAAATATAAAGCTAATGAACTTCAACTTTGTGGAAAAATCACAATTAAAATAACATTGAGCATTAAAAAGGTAACAACAATTTCAAACAAGTGCAGTACATGATATAAATTGTTGATGCCCTGCGATCTGTAGCACATTTATTGATAACTTCGTTGAAGCTAGCTTCAGTAAGACAGTTACTAGGGCTCTCCTCCTAATTCCTTTTTAAAATGTTTCTAAACAAAAGCATACGAGTTATCCTTTGTGATTTTAATGTTTGGAAAACGTGTGCAAAATAACTCACCAGCAACACTAGTAATTGAAATATAAAGGTTTATTTCGAAAAGAAATTTAATAAATATAATTTCGATCGAATTTTATTAAGGTACTCTCTGGTATTTATATATGTCACAAGTTCAGACTGAGTTGTGTGTGATGAAGCAGGCACCTGATGCTTATCAGCGTTTTCGTGCGCATTCATGCCTAATAGCGAAATCACATTACACAATTTGCAAAACGTCGTTTTCTCCGTTACCATATGGCTTCATAAATCTACACAAGACGGCACAATTGTCCTTCCAGTTGTTTCCTTCTCTTTTTCTTGGAGAAAATTCTGAATATTCCTCTTTCCTATTTAACATGATCAGAAGCTGATGATTACGAAGACGAGATTCTTCAACAACGGTAACTTTTTGCGAAATCAAATATGGCGGATAAAGACATAAACAGTAGCCTCGATTTCAAATGAACCAATCGTATTGTAGAACTGCATTCAAATAGTATACATGTGATAAATTCTATCAAAATAGAACCAAATGCGCATTTTAAACTGAAAATTCCAAAGAAACTGTTATTATTTACTTTAATTAAAAAACGTATTTTTTGCCCCCACAAAACGTATACAGTATTCAGGTCCGACATCATCTGACCCTGTGTCAGGTATACCTCATATTCTGGTACAAGTTTGATTTTCTTACATGGCTTTTTTCTGGAATTGCAAAAGTTAAATTATGGCTTACTAAATGCTGAGAAGGTTAAAATTTCCTTGACCTACCTGCATATTTAATGATTAAATAATGTAATCCTATAGTTGAAATGTAGTGGAAAACAAATATGTTCAGCAAAAACATTATGATAAATTTCATTGTTCAAGTTTATTCATTCACTGCAATCATGTGCATGAGAGTTTGATACATGCATGGTCTCAATCTTTTACAAGAATGGTAATATATGAAGTAACTTATTGCAAGCTATTTTAAATTTATTTTCTGACACATATAAGAAAACTTGAGCAAGTTAGTTTTATTTCCTGAAGAAAAGAAATAAGCTTGCGCAAGCTAGTTTTACTTTCTGGAGCAAATATATAAGAAACCTTGTACAAGCTTGTACAAGCTTGCGGTAAGCTAGTTTTACTTTCTGAAGCAAATAAGAAACCTTGTACAAGCTTGCGGTAAGCTAGTTTTACTTTCTGAAGCAAATAAGAAACCTTGTACAAGCTTGCGGTTATATAAAGCTTGTTTGCCTTAAGCTTGCGCAAGCATCCATGTTAGCTTATAAACATCAAATTAGCTTATCGCAAGCTTGCGGCAAGGATGCATTTTGGTTTGGGAGTGTTCAGAGCGTTTAAAATCTCATATCTAGCGGGTTCATAGCTCAGCCAAGTCATTCCGAAAACATAAAAATGGTTATAATAGCTGCCTCGCAAGGTGCTAAGCATTAAGTGTTTGGTGTCAGGTCTGGCCAGCCTGGTGTCAGGATAATGTGACTGTTTGGGACATCCCTATAAGCTGGCACATTGCCAGCATCGTAGTGATAAGACTGAAAAATTGTTTATAGCTTCATTACAAAAATCCAAATCTCACCCATTTTCTCTTCCTCACACATACACACCTTGGAGTAATGGGACGAACACTTTGCTTGCACAAAACGTTAATAACCAATGCATGTAAATGTATCCAACAAATGTTGTTTGATGTCGAACTGTTCATAGGGCTCTCTCTTGTAAAACTGATTCTGCAAATGAATCATCTCTAAAGCTTTAAATTGGCTGGATGCCAAGATATACGGTACTTCCTTCAACTAGAAGATTATTTATTATAAAGCACTGAAATGAAACAAAAGCTCTCTAGTCATGATAGAAAAGGATGTTATAGTGTTGTCGGAGTATATGGCTTGCCATTCGTAAGTTATTAGGAATTGTTTTGAGATGCAATCAGGGTAGTTTTATTTATGTCATCATTTTTAGATTTGTTATGATAATATATTCTTGCTAAAATATGTGTATTAGATATAAGTGTTGACTTGACCAATACAGATGAAAAGAATAGATTTAAATCACAACAAACAAATGAAAATTGTATTACATCTTTTCAGTTCACAAGTTACAAAATGTAGCAATGTAGATGTACCCAAGCATGCAGATCCTATATACACCTTGAGTGTTAGTTATTTAGTGAGAAAGGTAACTTAATTTATTATTTTGGTTGCTCCATCTGACATTTAACTGAAAATAATACTGAAGCAAATGCAAACTGGTAAAATTTATTTTTCAAAATATGCATGTTGTTAGTGTCCCCTCTATACACTGTTCTTTATAATAAAAAAAAGGAAAAATATGAAGTTTGCATTTTCCTGTATGTTTGCAATGAGTCTCATGTCTCTTTTGTAGAAATTATGGAAACTGATTGCAGTAATTTAGATGAAAATGTGTACGCATAATTCAAAATAAAGTCTGAATATCCAGTAATATACTGCAATGAATAAAAATAGATCTTATGCAACTGTGAATAGTATGTTTCATTGTCATGGGTGTTGTATCTTTGTTCATTTATGTTCTGTTCTCGGAATGTAAAGGTGTTCATAATATATCGAACTTATTATTGTATGTACTTCTATTATATGGGCAACAGTGTAAAAATGTACATTTTTAACATTAACAACCATGTCCTTCACAATTTTGACACAGAAAAAAACCCACACCAAATGTACAGCAGGTTTCAAACCCAACCACATTCATGAGTCAGCTGCCTTGGTGAAAGATAATTGGCAATTATTTCCTCAGCATCATAAAAATAACAGAAGTACCTCAAAACACATATAAATACTGAATGTATAAGCGATTGTTACTGTAATGCCTCTTTTTAGCCCAATACGTATCTTTTATTTCCTGAGCATGAGAGAGTCAATCATGCTGAAATTGTTGCTGAAATACCAAGCAACTTACGGACAGATAAATGAAAAATAAAAAATATACTTGTCTGTCAATAAATTTACTTAAAAGTAAATAGTTCAACAGCTGAACATTTCTTACACCTGAGGTCATAAACTCAAGATAAATAATAATTCAGTGTGCAATTATATTTCCATCTAAACATTCTGACATAATTAGATTTGATTCTACTGAATAATTTGGATGTGATATTGATGTGGAGATATTGAGATATTGATATTGAGATTTAAGCCTATAAACAGTGTAGTTAAATTTAATATTTAACGTATGTTGTATCATATATACTGCACTAAATGTTGGTTGCAACTTCAATTAATTATTGGGACCCACATCAAAGTTATATCATATAGGCACTCCTGGAATAATAAAAACTTAGCATTTAAATAGAATACAAAATCGGGAATCCTTGGATGGAAAAAAATGTCCAGCGTGTACAAGTGGGAAACTCTAATCCTGTGATGTACGCCTTTGCTTCATGAACTGTAAACTTACTTTACCGACATAATAATCACCATAATAGACAGATCTGTATCATATTTGTAAAACATAAAAACAAATCTGGCAGATGGTCTGTCTTTCCTTTCAAGACAAAGACCACATCCCTTACATGGGGACAACCAGGGTATGTAATGGATGAGAAAACTCAAGGAAGATGATCTCAGGAGAAGAAACAAATCTGGCAGCTCAAGAACTGCAATCAACTTACATTATTATGAAGATCTATTGATTTTGACATTAGCTATGTACAATATGAAATTGTGTCTACTATGGTAAATAATACTTTACACAATATTCTGTAATTAACATATGTTGAATACAAAGTATATCATATATCTGCAATCACAGAAAAACGTCTATACTGATTATTTCTGACCTTAGTGTTTATAAAGCAGATAAAAAAACTAACGTTTTTTAAAGTCTAACTAAAAGCATTATTGTATGATGTCATAAAGCGGTAATATTACTTGAAGTTACAATAAAACAAAGAAAAGTTAATTGTATTCATTTATATACAAATTCTTAAACACAAGAAAGTGCCAATGTTCATTTGAGACTAGAGTGGAAGAAGCCAGCGTAATCTCACCAATATGAGGAAATAACATGTCTATGTCCAAACCCCTGCCTACCATGCTGCCACAGAAAGCAGGTCTATTGACACTATGATGAATCAAGAAATGGAATATACATACTGACAAGGACACTCACTGCTGCAACAGTCATAATTAGATCTTGGAAATCCTTAAAAATTAAAAAATCATAAATATCTTTCAGTTGATGCCACTAAAACACTTGTGTGTTCATTAGTACTTTCAAGACTGGAATATTGTAACTCAAGTATGTCTGGCTCGTCACAATATTTACTCCAGAAACTTCAAAAAGTTCAAAACACAGCTGTACGGATCATCTTTAGAGTACATCAATCAGAGCACACCTCACCACTGCTCTGTACCCTACACTCTCAACTTCACTTTTGTGCAATTAAGTCTGTTCCTATTGCACTACATCTTTCTATCTTTCTCGTATAATATATTCAATGATTTGAATTAGCTTGAAAATAACACTGAAAATAATTCGTTTTAACTACTACTGTTTAAAACTGGTTGATTATATGTGTCATCATCAAGCTCATTATTGATTCTCACTCCACTGTTTACTTATGCTCATTAGTACAAATCTTGTGTTATTGCCAGTATTCTGTTGCTGGAATGTATATGCAAGTTATATATGGGGTTGTGGAGTGGAGTGAAGACCATCAACTTTGGGCAAGACAGTGTGCCATTGCTGCTCCACTTGTATTTTTCAACTCAAAATATCAAACAGCATTTCATTAGCAGGCCTCAACACTGGAAGTGAAAACCGTCTCTTTTAAAATGTTTTGATGCCCTAAACTCTTTGTGCATGCGTGCTCAGTTGGATACAGGCAAAAACACTTGCAAAGAAATCATGGCATCAATACTTTTATTACAAACCTGTTAACATTGAATAAATCAAAATCAGGAAAATCACCATAAAAAATCAGGAGGCAGGGTAAAAATCAGGAGTACAAGAATAAGGTGTGTATATCATGATAAAGATTGTATATATTTTTTTATTTCAGTCCACTGTATGTTGCAGATTTGCATTTCTGTAAAAAGTTCATCCTTTCTTTGTACATGTATTTGGGTGCCAAATTTGCTAACAGGAATAACTTCCAGGGCTGATGCTGACATGCTGGCTCTTTAACTGGTTTTGTTGAGAATGCTCTCTCAGCATAGCTGTTGCTGTACAATTTTGAAAGTATTGATAGCATTACTATCCCAAAAGTTGGAAACAATAGTTGGCCAGATCCATCCTTTTTTTCCTCAGAGCAACCCACTGATGATCTGCTCTTTCCAAATTAAATTCTGCATCTACATTGTAGTTTTGGTACAGCTGAAACTCTATGCAGATCATCAGTGTTGATTCCTTCCATATGGCTGGAGAAAAAGGCCAGGTCCTTAAATGAGGCTACATGAATGAGTAAGCCATCCTCTAATGGAAATCTTTCCTTCATATATGACAGTGATTTGATCACAAATGCCCTACAGTGCATTCTTGTCTGTAACTGTGCTTCAGAATTCATATTCTCTAGAAGTTTGTTGGCTGCTTAACCAAAGTACAAGTCCTGAGAACGAATGTACAAACTTTCATCTTTTACATCAATTTCTGTGATGTCTGTCTTATCAACAATGTACTTTGTTTTAATTATAGAGCTGTACCGATTTCACTTTTTGCCGATTATGCCGATATTGCGTATGGCCGATTATTAAAATTGCCGATACCGATTATTTCATTATCACAGTATAATTATATACTCATGTATAAGCTTAATAATTTAGGAAAAAATAAAGGCCTGGAAGTTGGGGTAGGGGTCGGCTTATCCGCAGGCCAATGTCTAAACTTTACCGTTTTTAGGTCTTTTTGTTCACTACTGTATTGGCTATAAATCTTGGAACATGAAACAATATTTTTTTCCGTGTCTTAAGATATAGGCATGTTAAAAAAGTAACTTTTGGTGACCCGAAAATTATTAAACTGTTATAAAATACTATGATTGATTTTGTTATTATTTTGCATGTGCATATTTTCTGATTTATCAAGGATACGACTGGAGTTTAGGTTATCTCTTATTCTTTTCAGCCTGGCATTGCTGAGACTCTAAGCTGGTGATGACTTTGTTATGTTGTGCCTAAACCAGCTGTCAGCATCTTTGAAGCAGCATTTTGTGCTTTTGCCTTTTCTTCTAAATACATTTTTCTCAATAAACTCACTAAGTGGTACCCACAGCTCTATAAGACGATTAATGCACTTTCTAAGAGAAACAAATCTAGTTGGGCAATATTTTAGGATTTTCCTGACTTGATCATAATGCAGAAGTTGAAAATTCTTGAAATCTTGAACTCTTTTATCACTCGGTTCCAGTAAATAATAAATATCCAGGAGAAGCTCATCAATCCGCACATGAAGCTGATGAAACCGGAAATTAAACCAGATATGGTAAAGTAAAGAAACATACCAGACACAGGAAAACCAGATACAGAAACGGAAAATAAAGTACGGATTTTTTTTTTTGATGAGCTGAAAAATCAGGATTTTTTCTTAAAAATTGGGGAATTAAGAAATAGGTAAAAAAAAAATCGGGATTCGCCCGATATTTTCAGTAGGGTTGGCAGGTCTGAGACTTTACTATCAGAATAATATTTAGGAAAATTCAAGTTGCTATGTTGACCGTTGTTATTTCACAAATAAATTTCTCAAGCTTTTTTAAAATAGAAAATATTGTTTTGTAGTGAATCAACAACGGAATATATCCATATTCACAATCAAAAAGCAGTGACATAATATACAATGTTCGCAGAGGCACATGTGTTCTATTTCAAAACCTCATATTTTCAACAATCCTTGAGAGGTTAATTATCTTGAAAATAAATGTAAGTTTTATCAGAAAAGCATACAGATTCAATAGAAAATTTATTGACAATTATTCCCAAAATAAATGTAAAAAGCATTTAAACCATTTAACACACTATAGTACAAAATACTTTCTCCAAACTGTAAGAACACACTGTGGGTTATTATGAAAAAAGTATTAGATTTAAGGTTTTGCAAGACTTTAATGTGGAACAGAAGTCTGAAAAGATGATAAATCTTCTCTCTTTAAAAAATTAAATGCAGTTTAAAGATGTGTAATGGCTGTACTTTCTGCAGAATTTGTCTGGTATCATGTTTTGAAATTGTGTCATGAGGTGTTAGTGTGCCAATGTCAACTTTATATCCATCCTCCATATGCATATATATTGCAAGGACAAAAGTAGATATTTTTAATTAAGTAAAATGCATATGAAAATAAAATCTAAACTAAAACAATATAAATACTTAAAAATGCTGGATCCTCCTTTTATTGAAATATGCATCACCTAAAAAAATCCATAGCTTCTCTCTGATGGTATATCATCATGACATTATTTATTGAGTTTACATAAAATAACTTCTCTCATATGATTAAGTCAATACTCAGAGAGAATGTGCTCTGTTGTGAATGGACAATGTCAAGGTATGCACTCATTTAGAGGTTCACTCTCCTGGAAGTATGCATGCATAATTTCCTTTTACTCACATTTGTGCATCAGAAAATAAGTCCAAAACATCTGTATACATTTTTTTTGCCCTGCATATTTTTTATGCAAATGTTTGATACACTGCAATCAGGATTTGTTTAATCTCCAACACATAGTGCTTAGGACTGCACACACACGCACCTCTGCTTGAAGTGTAGGCACTGTTATGACAAGAAAATTATCCTTATATTGTTAGCTCTCACCTGATTTCCTTCAGGCTCAGCAACATATCATCTAAAAAAAAGTAACCTTGAAGCTTTGCCTACTAGAAAAAGATATCCAGATGAAAATGACACATACCCATAACCACCATCCAAACATTTGAAGGAAGTAGAAAACATCATAAAAACTGTGGAGGGTAACTTTAAGGACAAAAAATACCCTAGGTAATATTCCCTTGGGTGGAATATGGCACATCTATGGAGATGACATCTTTGACTTGTGAAAAATCTGTCTTTGTTCGCAATGAGATATCTTGAGAAGACATCCAAGAAAATGAAATCACAAATATTGCAGAGAAAAAGGCATTATTTGCTGTACATGTGGGGATATTATAGTTTTTATATAGATTCATATGCAATTTGTTGGTTTGTAACTTTGCTACAATGAGAGACTTAAAAGTGCTAGAACAACTTGCTAAAGGAAGATGAACCATTATACTCCATTGGTATAACTCAGCTGGGGTTCAAACACAGAACCTCCCACTTCTGAGGCAGACATACTAACCACTTACTAACCACTTACTACTAATACTAACTAACTTACTAACCACTTGGCCACCTGAGCAGTTGTAATCTCCATGTTACGTTGAACAAATTTGGGGTACAATGAAATATTTTTAGTATACTCTTTACCCCTATATTTTTCACTCGACCCCAAGGTTTTGCTATGAGGTTTAAATTTGTTGTATTTTGGGTTGTTTCATTTTTTAACCCTCAACCTTACACTCCTAATATAAACAAGATTTATTATACAATTAAACCCTTATAAAATGTAAGCTCTGAGAATCACACCACCAAGTGTTGCTGAAATCCTATTTCTAGAAAAGGCATGAAAGGCAGAGGCACATTCAACCTTTGCGAACAATGCTGTTGAAACTACTGACCTTCAAACTGATTGGATTCTTTATTAGAATTCTGTTCATCTTTGCCTCGCAGAACAAGATTTGTAATGTGGAAACCAAAACAGCTAGTCATTAAATTTTATAGGATTTTACCATACTTACTATAAACATTAATAAGAGTGGAATTGATTCCAATGTTATTTGATCCATGACAAGTCCATGTTCCACTGTCTCTTAACCTATACAGACTATATATATATATATATATATATATATATATATATATATATATATATATATATATATATATATATATATATATATATATATTTCTAGGATTTTATCATACTTACTATAGACGACAATGACAGTGCTGTTGGATCCTAAGTTATCTGATCCAATACAGTTCCATGTTTCACTGTCTCTTAATCTATCCAGACTGTAGATGGTAGCATAAGCTCCCTTGTTGTCTGCAGTGAAGATGCGGTTCATAGTACTGCCTAAGCATACATAACCATCAGCAGAGCAAACTGTTTCTGAAATTTTTGATGGATAATTCCATGCGTTTTTTAGTTGACCAGTAAATTCAACAGGGGATGTCAGACAGGATATTTTTAGACTTTCTCCTCTCTTTGGTAGGGTGTCATTTTTCAAAATTGTAATGGCAACTAGTCCTAAAATAAATTAAAACATGTTTTGAACTTCATATTCGGAAATAAAGTAAAGCTCATGCAATTGTTTTGAAACCCAACATATAAACAATTTATGATGGGGTCCCTTCATGTATTGAAGGTACAATGAAATTTGAAAATTAAAAGATACTTACCAAGTTGAATTTTGATTATAATTTCATGGAACCTACCTGTCTCTCATCTTGTAGTGGTTTGACCTTTATGAAGACTGACCATCATTGTGACATCGCTTGTGATCTCTAAGAGTACTGCATGTTGATTGGAATTATCATAAATCTTCAACGTGACAATTATAGTTTAATTTTCTAATTCTCAAGCCCTGCATATGTATTGTAGGGCTTGACCATTACATTTATGGAGTTACCCGGTAGGTTTTTCTCCCTCACTGAACTTTTTCAGTTTTGACTTTTCATCTCAAAATAATTTGTTTCAAGCAAAATAAAGAATGACCATCTTTTTGTTCTAGACAAAAAATCAAGGAAAGTAAATTAGTTTTCCATCATTTCAACCCACCAACATTTAAAACATTAATGGTCTATCACAGAGACCTGACTTCAGTGAATGTTGTACATAAATCAAATCAGAAACCATTATAAAAACTTTTAAATAATATATTGAAAGGGTTAGCATGAAAAGACAATGTCAATTTCAGCTTGGCACTCAGTGTCATTGTATTACACAAAGAAAGCTAACTTTCCGTACCATACTGAAAAACACAATTATTCTTGTTGCAAGCTTGCTCACGTACCCAGGTTAGCCAAACCTGAGACTCAAACCCACTCAGACATAGGTGAAATGGGAGTGATCTGGAGAAATGAGCGTTTTTGACCACTCGGCCACTCTGGGTCCCTAAATAGCCCAATTATGGTCCCACATTTAATGATGGAGATTTGATAAGTGTCCATAATTACCTAATCTAACAGAATCAGTTACATGCAAATAGTATGTCAATAATCCAACCATAATAGAGATCAAAAGTTTGTTAAGACAGCAAAGTTAACATACAGTTGGGCATAATCTCACACTTGTGAATCACAGTTTAACACTGCAGAATACAATAAATCTCTTCAATAAATGTTCTTTGAATATGTATCAAAGATAGAAGAAACATTGTTAAAAGAAACACAAGGAATGACATTGTTTTTATTATAGATGACTGCTGAGATGTTTAAATATATATCTCTTTCTAGATATAATGTCAAAATAAACCTTAGTTTTATTTACTGTTTCAACAAAACATTTCACATCAGGATTGACATGACTGCACAAGAATGAAATTTTTTAACAATCAATATTTGACTCCTTATATAAAGTAGATAGATTATTACCAAATATTAATATCTGTGTAATTAATTCCAATACGTGTAATTCCAGACAGAAAAAGACCACGTAGACTAGAATGTATTCCCCTACTGAGCTTGTTGAGTGACTCCATGCAGATCTCAAATCTAACTCCCATAGTAATCTTAGCCACATTACATGTTCATTGTTCTTTTACAGGACATAAGTATGATATAAATCCTGGCATGGAAGAAGAGAAACTCTGACAAAAGCAACAGGTAAGTAGTACAATTAGATTTACCCCACCCCATTACATTTTAATGTTAGTAATACATATCAGTAATACATAATCTATTACTATTGTATAGCCGACTTTGCCAGCTTGCTCACTGATGATCCCACAGCTGGTTAAGAGAAAGGACATCCACCCTCGCTGAAAAAGTGCATACACTTATCGGATGGTATCCACATGGGCAACATCATTACTGACTATTGGTCTCAAAGAAAATAATTCACTTTTACTGATCTAAGGTAAAAGGAAAATTACAACTTCATCACATTGTGCAGAGAAAACTGAGTAAGAAATACCAATGTAGCAATTTCTCATACCTCGTGGTCCTTAATTTTCATGAATGAAATGTCAATTTGAGAAATAGACTGATAAGGTCTATTGATAGTTAAGGAGAATGGAGGAAGTTGAAATATAAGCTGAGATCTTAATTCATGAACACGTGGATGTTCATTTTCACCTGACATGCGAGTATGAATTCCATTTTGGGGGCTGTTCCTGAATACATCCTAATAATGAAGTCAGGTCACAATTAACAGTTCCGGTTCAGTACCCACAAATGTAGCCTCAGTCCATTTTTAGAGCATTTCGTCCTGTCTCCTTTGGGATACAAGGTTAGTTTTAGGCAATATTTGGTAGAGATTTAAAGACAATTGTTTAGAATATGAGATTATTGTGTGGTTGTCTCTTTGTGTTTCAGTGCCAGTGTACAGTGAGCAATAAGGTCTTGGTGATGACCCAGAAGTGAAATCTGTGTTCCACTGCATGTTGGTTTGTCTACAGTCCAGCCTTTTAAAAACAAATGCTAGTGAACCTTTGACATGAACGCACTTTGAAGGTATTTTAGATTACCATGATTTGTATTAATTGTCACACAGTGGAAAAGTCAGTACTGAGAAACATATGTAAAGAAATCATAGCATTCAAACGGTCACCATGTTTATCCAGTTGTAAAACCAAACTCATTTTGGTTGGAGCTGGTGTTTTATGAAATTACACACAAATGAAAATAAACAAGAGGACAATGAATTACCACACAAACTTATAAAATAAGGAATGTCTCAAACCTCCATGCATAGAGAAGTTGTAGTGTACATCAAGTCAAGGGGTATGCTACTGCTATGTTGTCAGAGGAGAACATGATAGTGACTCCCTTTATTGTTGGCACAATAAGACATTAGTACACTGCCCTCATCTCTGCTGTGAAGGGTATGTTATTCTCAGGACCATGATCTCTGAAGAAACGGACCTTCTTGCTCTAAATGAGTACTTCACCCAAAATGTCTGCTGAGTGTAAATCAGAAACGTGCATGAGGATGCGGGCCTGAAACCAATCCCACCTTGTCTATCAAATCAGATCACGAAATGATGTTGGAAATCCAGACCTCAAGAAATCAAAGCATTCAAGATGACCCATGTTCCAGTTGGACAGAACGAGAAACCAAAGAGGGTGAAAGTGCAATCTGCTCAGGAGAACTTGGTCCACTGCAAAGTTCAAACTTCCCAGAAGATAAAGTATTATGTATACTTAATTTCCTTTATATATATATATGCTGTTGTAATGTACCATGTCATGTTGGACAATACCTGACACAAATTGTTGATTTCTTGTTTTTAATTCTGTAAACAACTAATGCATAGATAAACTATTCTCTATGTGTATGGGTTTAATATTATCAATATTAATAGACGTAAACATGTTTATTTTGAGTTTAAGTCTTGGTTACTTGGATTTCCTTTTTGTTCACAATGTAGTCCAGATTATATATTATAGTAACAGACTTTATAATTATAACTAACATAAAAAAAATTTAACGTTAAGAAGTTTCTAGAAGGTTGTTTTCCATTAGGTAATAGTTTGTTGGTTTTTTTCATTATATAGAAACTGCTACCAGCAGTCATGACCTGAGGTCATGTTGTTGTTGTAGGGTTTAACTCCATTTTTCAGCACTTGATAGGCTATACATGGCAGCCAGTATTATTGGTGGAGGAAGAACCCGGGAAAGCCTGGGAAAGAAGCTCCGACCCACAAGAAGCTACTCACAAGTTTTCTCACCATACCCACACTGGCCTAATCTGAGACTCGAACCCAAGCAGACAGAGGTGAGATAGTAGTGATCCGCAAAGGAGAGCATTTTAGACCACTCAGCCACTCGGAGGCCCCACCTGAGGTCATGTAGAGGACTATACAATCTTGTCACAGGAAAATTTATTAATTTTTGCTTTAAGATCTAGCAGAATCAATTTGTATTATTGTTGTGTCAAGTATTTCATTTGGGCTGGAATTTATTACTTCAAATTATTCAAATGATTTTATCTCTGGAAAAGTGCTCTAATACCATTCCTGGAGATTGAGAAATACAATGGATGAAATAATTATCTTGGGAAAAAAATTAGAAAAGGCTGATTACAATTAATCAGTTTAACTTAAGGCATAAACTCTGGAAGAAAGGCTGAATTAAAAAAAACTACTTTGCATACACTCTGGAAGAAAGGCTGAATTTAAAATAACTAATTTGCATCCACTCTGGAAGAAAGGCTGAATTTAAAATAACTACTTTGCATACACTCTGGAAGAAAGGCTGAATTTAAAATAACTACTTTGCATACACTCTGAAAGAAAGGCTGAATTTAAAATAACTACTTTGCATACACTCTGGAAGAAAGGCTGAATTTAAAATTACTACTTTGCATACACTCTGGAAAAAAGGCTGAATTTAAAATAACTACTTTGCATACACTCTGGAAGAAAGGCTGAATTTAAAATAACTACTTTGCATTCACTCTGGAAGAAAGGCTGAATTTAAAATAACTACTTTGCATACACTCTGGAAGAAAGGCTGAATTTAAAAAAAAACTACTTTGCATACACTCTGGAAGAAAGGTTGAATTTAAAATAACTACTTTGGGCAAAAATGATAACAGTTGCTATCTGTATCACTTTCTATATGTATATAAAATTCTCTCACTTTCGTTACTCAGCATAAAAAAGCTATCTAACCAAGGCATAATTTCTGACATAAGGTGACCCTAAGGGTTAATGGTCCTTACAAATCTAGAATGTATTTTGAGTACAATCGTTATCTCTAGTTCAACTACCCCTGTAATGTACATCTAAGCCTGACCTACTTTGATAATGATAGGCCATCACCCTCATTGCAAAACAACTGACTTTAAATTAACATGTGCAGTGCATATGATAATATTCCTGTCTCTGTCTGCATCCAACCTACTCAGATCAACTCAATAAGATACATGCTATATATTACTATTGCTTAAGATTCACTAACTTCTAGCTCACGGCAGTCCCTACCTTTTAAGATTCTGTAAACATTAAAAATACAATCAATAAGTGCTTGCACTGTTGCTAAGCGCAATGTGTCAATGATAAGATGACAGTATATTGACCCTTCCAGCATTGTCTGCACTGGCACAGTTTAATACAACAGTAATTTACCATGATTGGATTAATAATTAACTGTGTTTGGCATTGGGGTTCATACATGGTAACACCTCAACATCATTTTTATTTTTACTTATATTATGGACCTTCATGGGAAATTCAATATCACCAAAGTTGAGTTTACCCCAGTGTTGCTGCAAATTTCAAGGCAGGCCTTCTTACTAGGCAGATAATAGCGCTGACAAAATTACTCAATCGAAACATCAATTGTCAAAATTCTTCATGTTTATAACTGACTCTGACATGAACAATGATGCGTTTTTATTTAACTGGATCCACAAAACAACTATTATAGCGATATATGTACCTCAATATGAGCAAATCTTTTGACAGTCCATCCCAATCATGCAGTGGTGTATTTCTCTACTTCGAAAATCTTTTTGATGGCTCTGCAAATTTCATCAATAAAGGTGTTGCTATCTTTGTGGTGCATAATTAGCTGACACCACTGTAAATCCATGGTAGTTTTAAAGCCTTGTCACGACTAAGCAGCATAACCAACTAAAAAAAACAAAGTATGCTTGAAGCCAAGAAGACCAAAGTTTTGTGTCATCACTACAGTTCCAGGAATCCTATTTGTTAATATCTGTCTCAAGTCTCTACTTGGTGTACATGTGGATGGGATAATTGCCACATGATTTTTACAATCTGCCACTATTCTTTTGAAATTTGATTTCTGTTGTTGTGTTTCTTCACAAACATATTTTATGCTGTTAATTAGTGACGATAGGAGATACTGGTATCCAAATTTCTTAGAAGACCAGTCAATTTATGTGATCAGTTTTGTTTTCTTGTTTTTAATAATATATAGGTGGCATGTTATTGCATACAACAACCCTTCTTCTTTGGTGGTGAGTTGATTGCCATTCCTTTATCGCAAATTGGCATATGTCTCAGCGCCATTGGTGTCTTATGAAATAAGGCTCAAATCAAGTGTTTAATTGACCACCTTTTGGGCATCCTCATCATTACAGCAGGACCAGGACTTTAATTATCAATTATTCTTTTAATCAGCAGGAGAATTAATATTCCTTCATTATTGCCGTTCCCCTCAATCATGCACTAGATTTGACAAATTCTTTATCTTCCTTTGCTTGTAAATCTGCCCAAGTTTACTTTATTCCATTTCAAAAGTCACTCCCAAAGTTAATCAATTTATAACTGCATTCTGGCAATGCATTGAACATCTTTTGTGCCTCCTTGAATGTATTATACATTCAAATGACTGTGATTTCAGTTTTCCTGCTACACTTCTCATCACGAATTTCTTTGGTAATTAAATTAATACCACTGTTAGAGACCACAATAAAGACATTAATAATACTTTGGCAGTCAATTGTCTAAGTAATATTAGACATCTATATATAAATGACTGCATTGTGTTAAAATATTAAAAATTCACAGCTATATGTTTCTTTGACGATATTTAATTAATTTCTCAAAAACTTGTAATGACCATGCTGATCCTGTACTTACCTTTTGCTACAAATGCCCAGAAGCTGAAAATGTATCTTGAGTGTGTCCCCATCCTACAGCTCTATCACCCTGAAATCATTTTTTTTTCACAGACAAATGAAGGATTACACAGTATACATGTAAATCAATGTCAAAACTATCAATGAAAAAAGCGAGATAACATTGACACGTGCATACCTATTATGGTCAAACCACTTTATGCATATTTTATACCAAACAAACAAGTTGCTGTTGGTTTCTTTTAATCAACATCTACAAAACAAAAGTAAAAATGTCCTTCAATTTTTAATCACTGTCAGCCTGATTATGGCCCTGTTCAATATGGGTTGTTATTTCCCCTGATTTATTACCTCCCTTTGTATGCTATTCACAAATAAAGATAAAATTGACCTGTTCACAAAATTGTGGGGAGCAAAAATGGCGCATGGAACGTTATCAGAGACCATGTGTGTGTGTGTGTGTATGTGTATATATATATATATATATATATATATATATATATATATATATATATATATATATATATTATATATACATATATATTTATATATACATATATATATATGTATATATATATATATATATATATATACTATGACGACACATGGGAAAATCAGACGATCTATATATATATATATATATATATATATATATATATATATATATATATATATATATATATATATATATATATATATATATATATATATATATATATATATATATATATATGGCATAATCATGAACTTTTTCTGGAATTCAATAGTGTACTGAAATTTAAATTCTTTTCCAGCTGATAAAACTTACTTTTATTAATCCGCAGAATAGAAGCTCAGTATCAACAGCGTCGGATATGGGTGTTTCCAAAATTTCAAAAGAACACTGACTTTCCTCAAAAGGACACCAAAGCAAAATTATATGAGCCTATTTAGTAAAAGAGTGCATATTACCCAATATGCTCACAATAAAACTATGAATAAGTTGTTGTTGTTGTTGTAGGGTTTAACGCCATTTTTCAGCACAAGAGAGGTTATACATGGAGGCCAGTATTAATGGTGGAGGAAGAACACAGAAGAAAACCACAATGAACCACCAACCCACGAGAAGCCACTAGCAAACTTTCTCACATACCCACATTAGCCGAGCCTGGGACTCGAACCCATGCAGGTGAGATGGCAGTGATCCATAACGGTAAGCACTTTAGACCACTCAGCCACCCTGATGAATAAGTAAATTTCTTCTGAGAATCGTTTGGCAACGATGAAATTACTTTGGCCTTCACGTAGCAAATGCGAGCACTCCTGCGAAACTGTGTGATATGCAACTGAGTGCACATGTCTGTCTTCATAAAATACTTTAGTCTTCAACTGATTCTTGACATTCATCAGTTTACAATCAAACATTCTTGAACTGTTCATTCCAAAATAATGGCAAATGAGTCAAATCACTATCCCATAAGCCGTATAAAGTCATTTTTATTCGGATTATGTGCACGTCTAATTTAATTCAAACAATATCTTAAAGATAGGTTCATTATTTTTCGTAAAGCCTTCAGCATCACATTTATACACAGCATGTTACTCTGTCAGTGTATACATGCTAAGCCTCCAGTTTACTCAAACAGTGCCCCTCATCCTTAACAAATGCTTGGATGAGGGGTCCATTTTTTAATAACACACACTCGAAGCAATGAATTTTTATTAATTGTATAATATTGAAAAAAAAAATCCTTATTCCTACTATAAAAGATGGGATCCTACAGTCTACAGTCAGGTTAGAAATGATACATTGATGAATGAAATACAGTTCTATGCTGTTTTCATAGCACTGATGCTTTTCTTTTATAAAATGTGTGGGAGGGGTACAAACAGGAAGGCATGCAAATAGTATACTATATCAGTTGAAATTTGAAAATGACCAAGTACATTTACCAAGTTGAATCTGAAGCACCACATGCGATGAATAACACATTTAATGCAACTACACCCAAATACTGCCCAGATACAAGGTGATATATTTACAACAATATATTTTACATTAGAACACCTTACTTACTGCAAGGTGGTAAGTAGGGTAAAAACAGTTCTTTTAAAGGCACAATACTGTACCTAGGTAAATGTTTATGATAAAATTTTGACCTTAACGTGTATAATTATTCAGTAAATCTAGGTTCTGGGTTAAATTGAAATATGTTAAATAAGGTACCCATTATGAAACAAAAAGCAAACAGAAATTCTTTGTACAAAACCTAATGAACACGTCATCTCCATATTTACCGTTTACTCGGAAATCAACAGTCTGGAACAAAATATACGACCCTAGAAGAAATAATCCCGCACAAGTGCTGATATAGCTATCACCTGGCATCAAATCTTTTCTAAATGATTCTTAGAAATGACTTTCTTAATACAGCGTCTTTTCACTGATATATCTTATATACAAAATCACAGGGGCCCCGAGTGGCCGAGTGGTCTAAAGCGCTGTCCGTTATGGACCACTGCCATCACACCTCTGTCTGCGTGTGTTCGAGTCTAAGATTTGGCAAATGTAGTTATGTGAGAAAGTTTGCCAGTAGCTTCTCGTGGGTCTGTGGTTCTTTCCGGGGGTTGTCCGGGTTCTTCCTCCACTATTAATACTGGCCGCCATGTATAGCCTATATTGTGCTGAAAAATGGCGTTAAAGCCATCAAATACAAAATCACAGTCACATGTTCAACTAAATTTCAAATCAGCCAAAACTAAATCTATGTCATTAGGAATAACTCCTAATTTATTAATATCAAAAACCAATAAAACACTGATGCTATCAAGTAAACATATTAAGAAAAAGAAAGTAAAATGCACTATTACATATGTGCATATTAGAAAAAATACAAATGTTTTCTTCTTCCAGCAATAAAGAATACCAGTTGCAACAAGTATCCTCAAACTAGCAATACTACGGTCACATGACTGAGCTGGCAGTCCAGTAATATAAATAAATATATACTTTGCAGGAAAACAGGACACACTTATAAAAGAAGAATGTGCATTAAAAAAATTACAAGTACTCACTGTGACATACGTTGACTTTTCCAGACAAAAACTAAGCAAAATAAGACAACACATGCAATATACACTGTGAATGGGTGAAACTGCACTTTTCTCTAGCAATATTATTTATCCTAATAACTATAGACCATTACATAGAAGAAAATAAATAATTCCCATAAATTATTCATAATTTTAGTCAAATGGTTAAACACTACAACAACAACAATTCAAGTTGTTAGGTTGTAGCCAGTTTTAAAGTAATGTGTTAATTTTTCTTCAGATTGTGATTACTTCGTTTCTCTGGAAATATTTGAGTGCTCATACAGAATACTTGTATTTGTTGTTCATATTTACAAAGATTAAATTGTTTTAGAAATCAGTTTATTAATTTCTAATTTGTATGGAGTAAAGGAGGAACTATGATTGACTATACTGTAGAGATTTCAGTTGATGCAAACAATAAAACATAAACTTAACTGGTACGAGGTTGATGTTGCAGCAACTAAACTGACAAAATGCTCGGCATTTCTCACTCCAACACACACACACACACACATATATATATAGTATCTACTTACTGTTTGAAGAAAAATATCTTTATACAACTATCGCAAAGTTGTGCCGAATTGTCTTTTAAGTTTGGCCGAACTGTTTTATTTTCGGTCCAAGTTTGGCCGAATTGTCGAACATTACAGTTCACATGTATCTTTAGAACCACAGACATTGCGGTGAGGAACTTAATCATCCACTTTCGCCTCCACAGCGGAGTAATACAGTACTTACCACAGGTGCTCGACGCGAGCTTGATGTGAAGAAAAAAATAATAATTTAAAAGAAAAAAAAACATACAGAGTGAGAAAAATACCTTAGAGTACCCCCATGACCCATTCAGACATATGACCCCGTCTATATTACTGTGCTCGACGCGAGCTTGATGTGAAGAAAAAAATAATAATTTAAAGAAAAAAAAACATACAGAGTGAGAAAAATACCTTAGAGTACCCCCATGACCCATTCAGACATATGACCCCCTCTATATTACATATAGTAATATATTATATTATTACATAGTAATATAGAGGGGTCATATGTCTGAATGGGTCATGGGGGTACTCTAAGGTATTTTTCTCACTCTATGTTTTTTTCTTCTTTAAATTATTATTTTTTTCTTCACATCAAGCTCGCGTCGAGCACCTGTGTCATATATATATATATATATATATATATATATATATATATATATATATATATATATATATATAAATCTATATATATATATATATATATATATATATATATATAGATATATATATATATATATATATATATATATATATATATATAGAGAGAGAGAGAGAGAGAGAGAGAGAGAGAGAGAGAGAGAGAGAGAGAGAGATGTCAATATTAAAAGTCTTGTATAATTCATATATTTAGAAAACTTAACGCAGTGACTTAAGGCACCAACCTTGTTGAGCTTTTCTTGAACGGTGTAAATTTATACTACTGTTTAAAAATGAAACGTAATCCTCTGAGGTATGGACAATTAAATTCCAAATAAAAAAAACGTCTTCTTGTGAAAAACACAAATAACTAAAAAGTAAAAACACTTCCTTTACATTGAAATGTCAACCACGTATAGTCCTTAACCAGTGATGGCCCAGCTATGAGATCGAATATACATGCAACAGTGTATTGCAGTGCACATCCGCAATAAGAACCGGAAGTCCACAGCTAGAACCACTGCCAAACATCCACTCTGGGAACCAATTCAAGAGTAATTTCCCTTTATTGACATTAGTACCACAAAGAAGAATTAGGCCACCGATAAGATAATAAATTTGTTACCTCTGTCTCTTCAAGTAAAGTAAAATAACAATATTTCTTTGTGCACGGAGTCCTGTAATATAAAGTAATTTTTTTTTCTCACGGCTAAAGCAAAGGCATATGAAAAATCTCTCTCTTTCTCTCTCTCTCTCTCTCTCTCTCTCTCTCTCTCTCTCTCTCTCTCTCTCTCTCTCAGATACGCACGCGATAACAATTAAATAAGGGCACCATTAACCGCACCTTATGGAGCGTATTATGCCTGCACAAAACTGAGGTGAAATTAAGGGAAATTTTGGAATCTCTATTAATATAGATAAACTGAGTCTGACAACCAACAAACAACTCCTAGTAAAATGGACGTAATTATATTTCGTATTGCAGGCTTCCTTGTACCATCCTCACCTCAAACTAACGCAAATAGTTTAAGAATGTTTAAAAATATTGACAAATCTCGCATACAGATCTCAGATAAATATCTGATCCTTGTAGCCCTATTCAAATTAACGAACCAAACCAACTTCATACATAAAATACCATGCTCTAGGTAAAATCTTTAATAGCAAATTTGAAATTTCGTGTGCTGCGTAAATCGACATATTTCATACTGTTCCTGATTTTCATGTCATTTTACTTACATCATATATTCACGCACTTGAGCAATACAGTACCGTATCAATGTTTGCATCTGTGCTCAGAACCAATGCTAATATTTATCTTTGTTAAAGTCTGGGTCATAAATATTTCCTTTCTTACACATTTGCACACGTCACGTTATATCCATGCATATTTATTTTCATAATTAGATATTCCAGTTTATCAGCTTTATTCTTAACACATTGTTCACAAGAAATTTGTTCCTATTTACCTAAACTCGCTTCTTTCAAACGATGCATCTGCGCTCAGAACCATGACTTTCTTATCTCTGCCTGACACAACACAGGTTGATGCCAAAATAAAAATCAGTATAACTATTGTTTACAATAACCATCTGATACTAACCACCAGAAAACGAATGAATTAATCCTTCTCTTATAGACACAACTCGTATCATGAGGATGTATAGCAAACAATCGAACAAAGTCTGTTCATTACTGCATGCTGACTTATAACATCCGTGCCTAGAACCAACAATTCTTGGTGAAAGAAAGTTTATAAAAAGTAGAGTTCCAATAATCGCACATCGTTCAGAACATATGACAATAAGAATCAAATCTTTATTACCGCATATCAATTCACGTTCTCATCACAATCTTACGCCGATAACATGTAGAATACGGACATTTACTTCCTCGATGGTAACATCCCCTCTGGGAACCAAACCAGCTTCATACATAAAATACCATGCCCTAGGTAACATCTTTAATAGCATATTTGGGGTGTTACAAAACACCCATATCCACCCAAATCCACTAAAATCAACCCCAAATCCACCCAAACCCAATAAAATCAACCCCAAATCCACCAAAATCCACTAAAATGAACCTCGAATCCACCCAAATCCACTAAAATCAACCCCAAATCCACCCACATCCACTAACATCAACCCCAAATCCACCCAAATCCACTAACATCAACCCCAAATCTACCCAAAATCACCCCAAATCCACCCAAAAAACACTAAAATCCAATAAAATCCCAACAAGAATCTTTGCCAATATGGTTTGAAAACTGACAATTGTTCTAAATAGGGTTCCAAATTCTGACATCTGTAATCAAATTCCGTATCATCTTAGGCAAATATTATCTGAATTTTTTTTCCAAAAATGATTTGGATTATTCGTTTAGGGGCCAGTACACATGCCCCATTTTCTTGATGATGTCGTCGGACATAGTCATTAATGTGTTCGGTACATAACAAAAATTTTGCCTGCGGTAATTTGACTTTGAAGGCGTTCGTCATGCTCTTTTTAGTTGATACTAGTTGAAAGTAGTTCTAAACCGGTTAGAACCGGTTTACTTTTAGTAACATCTGATGAAAGAAGGACTTTTTACTTAGTTTAGTTAGTAAAAACCGGCTTAAACCGGTTCCAACTGGTTCTAACCGGTTTTCACTAGTTGATATTAGTTGAAAGTAGTTCTAAACCGGTTATAACCGGTTTACTCCTAGTACATTTGATGAGAAAAGAGACTTTTTACTTAGTTTTGGTTTTAAACCGATGAAGATAAAATGAATGAAAACAGAAAAAGAGGAAGATGAGGATAAACATTATTTAAATATTAAAAAAAAATACCACCACTATTATGCTGTCATCCTCCATCGTTCAGTGGTCGAGATGACGATATGGTCAGATTGAAAGTAGTTCTTTATCACTTTTTTGGACAAGGATGAACTGCGTGTAACAAATGAAAAAGTTCTGTTTGCACCTGACTAAAAGATAGCAAGAAATCTCTTATAGATAGGAATAAAAGTATGCAACATTTCTTCCAGAATTTCCAGTACTGCACTTGCGAAAATCCAAAATCATAAATATAATATCAGCTTATGAAACAACAGGTCTCATTCATATACTAAGATATATGAGACATGATGATATTGGAAAATACTGCAGTAAATTAGTAACTATCGAGAACATCGAGATAGCCACGCGAAATGTTTGGCGATTGTCAGGAGCTTTGCATATCTCGGTTATCGTCACGTTCATCAACTCGCTGCCAACTAAACATGCAGATGACATAAAAACAATTTGTGTGATCAGCAGTTATCCATCAGCCAGCTTGAACTGAGATGGGGGCAAATGTTGAAAAAATTCATTAAGCAAATATCCACCGAGATAAAACTTTTCCCTGATATTGATATAATGAGGAATTGTGATGACATTGTAGCCATCGTCGTTGCTGAAAAGATACAACTTACTTCTGGCCGGTGTGTAATCTTCACTCCCGTTTGCATTCTGAGATGGAGCTTCCAGTTCTGCTGGATTTTACACACGGATCGATCAATCTCTTGGCATCCGTTGGTCTCCGTGAGACGATACGTAGCTCCAAAGCTAGCTGTTCCTTCTTTCTGGCTCTTTTTTGGAGCATGCTTCCTATTTATGTCATCCTCAGCTTTGCTAACTTCCTGCTTGACAGCTAGGCGCAAGATAAGACAGTCAATAACAAAGCTCTCCCATTTGTTGACATCGATGTTGGCCGTCTTTATGTCCCTCTTGCAAACGTTATGTAACGCAGGCGTGGGCGTCCAGTTGGTTGTGTACCTTCTGCTAGTTCCCCATATAATATGTCTTTAGGGATGCGGCTCGGGTACATTCTATTGACATGGCCGAGCCAGCGAAGGCGCCTCTCACTGAGAATGGTGAACATGCTGTTGATGTTGGCGCGTTCTAGAACCTCTGTGTTCGGTACTTTGTCCTGCCACTTGATGTGCAGAATGAGCCGCAGACATCTCAGGTGGAAGCTGTTGAATTTTCTCTCGTGACTTGCTTAGATGGTCCATGTTTCGCTGTTGTAGAGGACTGAGCTGAGCACGCAGGCTTGGTAGACACGCAGTTTGGTCTTCTCGGTGAGGTTGGAGTTGTTCCATACCCTCTGGTTATGTCTGGGCATCACTGCAGTTGCCATGGCAATCCTACCATTCACCTTATAATCAATTGAGAGTGAGCTGGAGATGTTAGACCCGAGGTATGTGAAGATCTCGACAACTTCCAAGTTGTATCTATCGATGGTGACAGAGGGAGGGGAGTCTGCATCTTGCGCCATGAGGGGTAGGGTTTCCTCTGGACCGGCCGGTCATCAACCAGGTTTAACCCAAACTCGTCAAGCGAAGTTCTTCCAGGTATTTACATAAGCACATCAGAATACCCGGGCAGCAACGTCTCAATCTCTTCCCGCTGTGCCGAAGTCAGCATGAGGTCACACTTCACGTCCGAGGGTGTCTCAGCCCTCGTTAACGGACAGCTCGGGACAGTGTTGGCGCCTTCCGTATCGACTTCGGCGTTCTCGGTGACTATCGTGGTGATGACAAAATCGCTGACGGTCCGACCTTCTCGGTGACGACGTATGGACCTCTCCAGGAAACTTGCAATTTGTTGTGTTCTTGGGGTAACAGCAACAACACCTTGTTCCCTACTTCATACTGGATTGGTTTTGCGTGCTTGTTGTAATTCTTCGCCTGATGCGCCTTCGCTCGCTTGAGGTTATCCTGTGCGAGGGAACAAACTTCCTCCAGTTTGTTGTGCAAGTCCGCGAGGTACTGGTAGGTAGTGCGTACCTCCTCTACAGCGTGGTCGTCCGTCCACAGCTGTCTTAGTACGGCGATTGGGCCAAGTACAGTCCTCCTGTACAAGGGAAAGAACCCTAAACTCGCTTGTGGTACTTCCCGGTCTGCGAAAACATAGCAGGCATATACCGATCCCAATCCTTGGGGCGGCCTTTGCACAGCTTTTTGAGCGTGTTCTTTAGGGTCCCGTTGAACCGTTCGACCAGTCCGTTACATTGGGGGTGATACGGTGTAGTCGTGAGGTGCTTAATTGACATTAGTCGGTTCACCTCCGCCATCACACGACTCATGAATTGCGTCCCTTGATCGGTCAGGATCTCGTCGGGTACTCCGACTCTTGACCAATTCCGATTAAATCCATTTGCGACGCGTCGAAAGGGTTCATCAATCAGGGGTGTACTCCCCAAGGGGACGGGTCGATGATCCGTTTCCGGTGCTATTCTTTGACACTTGTCACAGGAGAGACAGAATCGCTTGACATCACCCTGGACCCCTGACCAGTAAAATTCTTTGACAAGACGGTCACGCGTCTTGGCAATTCCCATGTGTCCTCCCATGAGACTCTCGTGTGCGAGTTTTAACACTTCGCCTCGCTTCTCTTTCGGCACGACAACTTGCTTTAAGTGTTCGCTGCCTTTCCTGGCGTGGCGATACAAGATTCCCTTCTTTTACGCGAACTTTACCGCGCCATTCGGAGTTTCTTTCTCTGTTCCTGCTACAGCATGGTTGTGCAACTAGACCTGAGTTGCGTCTTCTTGTTGCAGCTTCCTCAACTCGGCCGGAAGAACGTTACTCACCGGTGACGATGTAACTTCCATCGGCTTCGCTTTCGTCTGCCGACTCTTGGACCTGGTATCCACATGTGCATAGCAAAATACACTGAAAAACCAAAATACACACCGAAATACACATCCATTTACATGTTCGCTCTGTATATATCGGTTTCCACTCACACATTATTTTTGTTTTAATTTGTATAATAATGTAAAGCAAAATAAATATGATTTATTATATTTTTATATAAACATTCACTTTTTCCTAGTTATGTACGCGTCAATTGGTCGTACTTTATTGGATAGGTTGATCATTTCGGATATTTGTTAATAAATGAAAACGACTGATCGTTCCGGAACGCATGTAATCTCCGGAACGGACTGTGTAAGCCGACTTAATTCACTTTGTTTCAAGTCGCTTAATTCAAGATCTAATTGACTGCACTGCACATATATTTATTGTTCTCCCTTTGATCTCATTTCGTATTGAAGTTAAGAAACAATCTTTATTGGTAAGTCGCTTAATTCGGAAAGCAGCAGAGAGGGTGAACAGACCAACTTTGTAGGCGTCAACGAGGCTTCCTTCTCGTTAATATTTAATAGAAAGGTCTATTTGACAAACTGAGGCTTCCTAGTAAATATTTAATAGAAGGGTCGATTCGTAAAACTAAGGCTTCCTCGTAAGGGACCATTTGACAAAAAAAGACGCCATTGTCGTTGGAATTCACCCTCTCTGCTGCTATGGGTTAACAATTCTTTTACAAGATTCAGTGAACGATTTTAACCGAATATTTTATCAAGTCCGACACAAATCCATGTTGGATTGACTGAGCGCGACTAAACAAATTTCTAAAGAGATTATGATCCATATCACCGCTGCACCAAGTTTGCCAAATATTTCTAAGAGTATGTGTATCAACTCCGTTGAATACGGCAAGAATATTGCAGTTATCTCTGATCACTTTTGGTATTTGTGTGTATCGTTGAGTGACATATAACACGTCAGTTTTTTTATGCCTACCTCTGGAAAATATCCTAGCGGGATTCTTTTGATTGTCTAACATGATATCATCATATACGACTAAATTGTTAATATCTCCATCAATATCATCAATGCTCGGTGCTTCATCGATATCAGTTATAAACTCAATAATACCCTCGCCGGATTCTTCTACCGCTTTGTCGTTAAAATCTTTTAATACATTGTAACATCTAGACTTGGAGCTATCAAATATAACTTGTCCCATTTCATCTATCTCGTTATTAAATTAAGTAACAATTGTGTTATGCCACTTCCAGATGGTCCGATTATAATCATTCTAATTGAATTCGGTAACATCGCATGGTGTTTAATAGGTTCCCGTCGTCGGGTAACTGAATAATCAATTACATTCTTGTTATTATAAATATATTATGGATCTATATCGTGTGAAATGTAAGGCGCGTACTGGCACAGATGACTTGACGACGATCACAACTAAAATAACCGATCAGCACTTTCTGGTATATGCGTACAATGTAGTACAAAAAAATTTAGATTTGTTTCCAAGGATTTAAAAAAAAAACGAAGAGCTGATATTGCAGCCAAGCTAGCTAAACTCCCGGGAACACCATGGGCAAAGTATCCAGGAGAAAAACACCTTCCAGGGTATAGTTATTGTGGACCCCGGACAAGACTCGATATCAGACTTGATGATCAAAACTAACCCCGACCCGGTGAATACCCAATACACGCAATTGATAAAGCGTGTCATGCTCATGATGTCGCTTATAAAAGCAGCAATCTGCAACACAGACATCTCGCAGATGTAAAATTAATTCATGCGTTGGGTTCTATCACTGATAAATCCTTCAAAGAGAAGTTGGCTTCATGGTTAGTAAAATTGGCAATGAAAGGTAAATTGATGTTAGGTGCCGGTAATTAATAACAACATGAAATCTATTCATTATTCTCCAAAAGGATACTGGAGGGGCAAAGTAGCAATCTGTAAACTCGCTAGCGCCGCAAAGGTGAAAAATACCACTGTAGCGGATTGGTTATCCAAACAGGCGATATGGCAAATTTATCTACCGCCGCCTAAACGAATTAATAACTCGCATTTTGATGTGACCGTTCCTAATGAGGTTCATCAAGCTGATATATTATTTCTGCCGCATGATGGTGGTTACAAATACGCGCTAACCGTAGTTGATGTTGCGAGTCGATACAAACAAGCAGAACCGCTAAAAACAAAATCATCAACTGAAGTGGCTTCTGCATTTGAAAGGATTTATCGACGAGGTCCTCTGCGTTGGCCAAATTTATTACAAGTTGATCCTGGCAAGGAATTTCAGGGTGCAGTGTTATCAACAATGAAGCATCATAATGTCACTATCAGACGAGGACATATTGCACTACATCGCGATCAGGCAATTGTTGAACGATTTAATCGTACACTTGCTGAGCGGTTATTTGGATATCAATACGCGAAGGAATTTATTCAGGATAAACGATCTCGTGAATGAGTGAAGAGATTACCAGGCGTAATTACCGTAAAAAGAAGTATATACCCGTACAACCGCAAAAAGATTTCTCAAAACAACCAATACTCGGTAATGTCACTGTTAGGTATTTATATAAACCAGGAGAACTCGAAGGTGGCACAAAAAGGGCTACTGATCCTATTTGGAGTGTTACTGTACATAAAATATCTAGTATAACACGATCTACGGGTAGACCAGCAATATATAGACTGGATTTGACCGCTCCTCAGCGAGGATTTACTAGTGAACAACTGCAAGTGATAACCGAGGATACTCAATTACCGCCGCGTGGTCTTAACTAGCACCTCTTCGTCTGTTACACTCAAGACAAGTCAGCATCACATTATCGCTGGTATGACCAATACTGCTGTTCTTTTTGTCTACGGTAAATTGGCGAGGATCTTTATCCGACCAACACCAACGCATTATACAATTGCAACTCGCGCAGTGATTATTCCATTGTTGCTTCAGCGTAATTATTAATTCAGCATCAATATCAAATTCTCTATTTTTTTATTTATCCTGTTGTTTATAACCAGAAAGTTTTTTTCTGATTATGTCCTTGACAGTGTCAAGGCTGACAGTATCACTTATTGTAGTGTCATTATCATCTAAAACAACTCTTCGAAGGTGTTTTATTCTTCGTTCTCTGGACACTGCGAGATAAACTAAATTTGACCACTCGATGTGATTATCAACCATCCAAACAATTGTATCTCATATAATTAATTCCTGTGAAGAATGTATCGTCGCTGCGTAATCTAGCGTCCATGGGGATTTATCAGCACGCAATGCATCTTCGACAACGCTGATAGCAACCAACACAATATCATTTAACACTAAATTATGCTTTTCACGCTGTCCTGGAATATCAACTTCAATATTCTGTTTTCGTGTATCTGAAGGCCTATAACACAGCGGTAATGGAAGTGTTGTAAATTTGTCTTTATGCAAATCACATAACTTCATCTGAAGTGTGTCTCTGATTATCTTTCTACTCGCCACTATCAAATCGTTTGATCTCCACGCTTCCCAAAAATCTTTTAATGGGGTTTCTGAAATTATTTCACGCGCTATCTCACATTGAATTTTATCAGGTTGTTATCTGATTAGTTTCTTGAACTCGCGTAATTGTTCATCAAGTGCTCTATGATCGGTGTTAATTTCTTCATAATAGTCTACAAAATTCTTCAGCCAATCATGCGGCGATAAACCGACAAATGGTGGTGGTTGACCATTATCGCCGCACATTATTACTTTTGTATTCGCTAACAATAACCAATCGATAAATTTTTGTATCACATCTAATGACACTGTGCATATTTCATCCCAAATAACGACTTCAGGAATAAATTTCTCACCCATTCGTTCAGGAGTCCATTCATCGCCTTTCCATCGAAATAAACTGTGATAAGTACAGGCATTAATTCCTCGCTGTTTCATCTCTCTGGCAAGTCTGTGTCATGTTTGATTTGGAAATGCTAGCGTTTCTACGAAATAACTCAATCGCACGAGTCGTCTTTCTTGACCCGCCACAGCCGTTTAGGTAGCTGCTTTTGTATCTATATATTGGATCAGATATCGGAGGTGCATTAGATAGTTCTGATATCTGATTATTTTTTAAATATTTATCTTCAATCGTAACATCTGCTGATTTGGAATAGTCGCGCAGTATTTCCCGCTTAATTCTCCATGATCCCCAGAATTAATAAATTTGACCACTTCTTCCCTGTGTTTCGCGTCTATATAAAATGAATCAGTGACGACTCTAACTGCGGTGTCAGGAGATATATTTGTCATCGAAAACAGATTAATAAAAGCGTAAGTCAGCATAGACGCCCTCAAATGTGTATACTGAAGATTTTCTCCGTCTGCGTAAGTAACAATTGTACCAAATTTTGTTCCATCGGACAAGAAAGCGTCTTTACGATCGACATATATACCCTTAGATGTTTTATCCGCGATTATAAAATCGTATTCAACGCTATCTATAATCTACCGTGAAGAATATAGTTCATTGTCGTATTTTCCACCTAGAGTAAATTTACCAATTATTCTTCTACCAAGATCCTTTGCGTCTATATTTCTAACTTGAAATAACTGTTTGGACCATTTCACGATATTTTCTTCGTCAAGATCGGGAAACTGTTTTCGTTGTTCGCTGATTATACTATCTAGATTGGGTTGTGGTAACCAGACTTCAGTCTGAGCTCGATATGATATAATCTCTTCACTGACAATCAGCGATATCAGCATTCTACAATCAGTCATATATCGTAATAGCACTATTGGCATTCAGTGTTTTTCAGAGATATGTCTACCTATCCAAATATAACAGCACGGATGAAGTCATGTAGCCAATTCAAATGATACCACACGAGCGAAT
Organism: Unio delphinus; assembly: GCA_029339505.1. Lineage (NCBI taxonomy): Eukaryota > Metazoa > Mollusca > Bivalvia > Unionida > Unionidae > Unio > Unio delphinus. The sequence goes on from JAQISU010000119.1 coordinate 1,841,079, forward strand.
CCGGTTAAATCAAAATCAGGTAGTGGTCCATTAATCGGAACACGGGCCATCTCGTGTGTGGGATGTCCAAATCGCTTGAAGTATTCAGCGCATTCTCCGTACCCGAGAATACTCGCCGGATAACACGCAACCATATCAACTGAAATAATAGCTTCAGCGGTGTATTCTGTATTCCATAATCCACCGTGGTTAAATTCTATACAACTTGATTTGATGTCTGTGAGAAATTCAGCTCTTGTTGGTTTCCATGTGTTTCTCTTTCTCGCAAAATGAGCTACAACCGACTTAATTGTAAAACAGTTTGTTAGTAATTGTTCGTCGTCGAAACTCTTCGAGAAACTACTAGCTAGTTTCTTCATCGCCTCATGGAGGGCTTCAGTGGGGTATAATTCTCCATTGGGTCTTACAAATTGATCGAATCTACCCTCCTCGTTTTCAAGACTGTGAAGTAACCACATTGACACAGGATCGTTTTTACTCAGTTGGTGAATAAAATCAAATAGTTTCTCTTCTCCGGAGAAGTCTACGGGTATATATTTTATGGTTCTATCCCGCGGAAATTTTGTTACTGCAGATGTTCATGCGTGTTCATTATGATCAATAATTTTGATTGGAGCTTCTCTCGATATATATTTAGGTTCGTATAATATCTCGCCTGTTATCGTCCTTACCGATATTGGGAATTTTAGTATTCGTTCTAACGCTGCCACATTTTGAATTGCTGCTCTACGCTGTTTCACTGTTAAACCCCACTCGGTTATTTTTTTACGTCTTAGATCAGTCAATTTATTTCCACGCAGCGCATTTGTGAAGTGTTCTAATATTCCTTCTCCTACACAATTCATTCTTGACGAAGTCAACGAAGATAGTTTCATCGGTGCGAGTTTTTCAATACTAGGTTTATCATTTAACGGATATATCCCATACACAATTGCTGTTACAGGATAAGATCTTTCGTAATACGGTTTGTCAATTCCAGTCAAAATTCCTGGTTTGGAATCTTGACTCACAGTGATAGTTTTTTTATCCTTCAAGATGGGTTCAAATTTATCCCGAATAATCCAATCTCCTGTGTCTGAACGGATAATTAATTTTATTCTAAAAAAATACCTTTTCGCCCAAGATGTGAGATTATCTTGGCTGTTCCTTTATCGTTCATGGTAGCATCAACTCTACCATCAATTCGAAATGTTGACCAACAGTGAGATGCTCCATCGTGTTTGGATTCATTAAAACAATCACGAATTTTACTTATCATGGTTCTATCACGAATTTTACCCTTTGGTGTATCAGAGACTCTATCGAGATTGAATTTAGCATTTTTACAGGATTTAATTTTCGATAATCTCTAGAACTCCTTCATATTATAATTAAAACAAGTATTTAGATAAAGAATTTATTCTATAATGAATCATTGCAAATGGCTTATGATTGGATCAGTAACCGCGTGTAACAAATCATGCAGAAATGAGTTCTGTGGGTATCATATGCAAAGCTTTCGGCGTGGAAGCCTTGGTCTGATTCCTTGTATAAGATGTGGGGTAGAGGTGCGAGGAAAATCACCCCTAGCTACCTTTGTTTTGATGCTTTCAGATTTCATGGTTTTACATTTGATTGACAGACCCTGGATTTATTGCATCACAACTGATAAGAAAAACCCTTGATGTTTATAATACAGGAATGGAGAGACTTTGCCATAGAACAAACTTTATCAACTTTTGGCTTCAAAGTTTTATTAAAATTTAAATTAAATTTTAATTTTCTTTTAAAAATATGTATCATTTTTTAACATTACATTTTCTAAGAACGTTTCAGAGCGAATTTTAATTTCTAGTAATTTCCAGATTGTTGTTAGAACTAAAAACTAATTACACTTTATTTGAAGTGATTATCTTGATAAAGAAACTCACAATTAAACTTTAAGTTTTTAGCATTTTTGCCATGCGGCCATTTGGAATGGGCTGGTTTTTGTGTTACAGTGGTGTCAGCTAATAGCCTGTAACTGTTCTATTCATTGATGAAATTCCTTCAAACTTTGCAGAAGTATTTCAGACATATTGATTTGATCACGAATGGAAGTTTTGTCCATTGAGGTGAAATTGTCTAACCCTGTCAGAAATCGCATCACAATTAATACTTCCAGTTCAGTAGCCACGAATGTAGTTCTAGTCTATTTTTAGAACATTTATTCCGCTCTCATTTTGGTGATGATAGAAGAGTTATATTGATACATGTTTGGTATGGATTTAAAGGTAATTGTTTATTCTAGAGAATAGGATCTCTGATAATGGTTGCCTATGTGTATTTCGGCGCCAGTGCACAGTGTGTACTTAGGCCTTAGTGATGATCCGGAAGTGAAATCTGTGTTCTGTTTACATTCTGCTATGTTTACAGTGCAGCCACTCAAAAAAATGCCGATCAAGCCATGACAAGAATTGCACCGTGAAGTCATCTTTGGGGGGTATTTTAGATTTTCATATGATTTGTATTGATTGTCACATTGTGGAAATATCAGTGCTGAAAAATATATGTAAAGAACATATAGGAAAATTAATTGTAGTGTATGTCCTGTCAGGCAGTATTGATGAAACTGTAATATGCAATATTTTTTTTTTTATTATTAATGATAGACAGCTGAAATTTTTACACCAGGTGTATATTCAGTGTAGAAATTGGAAATTTAAAAAAAATTAATTTTTTTAAAATGAACTTTTAATTATTTTTTTTAAAAAGTAAGTTTTACCCCATAAATGTACAGAAATGACATCTGACGGAGAGATAACTCATTAGTATTAGCAGCAATGTATTCCTACACCAAATACAAGTTGCAATGGAGGCTTTTCTCAAAACTTGTCAGCCAAACTTTCTTTAAATTCTGTCCTAGCACATAATAGTGATTGCCGAATATGGACTGGAAACTTCCAATAGATTATATGGCCTATTATCATATAGGGACCCTGAGACAAAAACATGGAAGATAAAGCATGTCCACAGACTGGCATTAATGATCAAGTTGAGAAGTCTGACTATTCCAAAGGAGCTTGATGCATCCCATTTATGCCATAATAGTTTGTGTGTGAATGCGGATCATCTAAATCTAGAACCGCATACCGTCAATAATAATAGGCAGTGCTGCAAAGATTATAGGTATTGCATTGGCCATGGTGACTTTCCAGACTGCATGATGAAGTTGAAATTATAACAATGAATAATACAGGTATCTTGATATATCCTATACACCCACCCACATCAATGTTGAATTATGCTTGGCATTGAAGGATGGATGGATGGATGGATGTATTGAGTAAGGAGGAGAAAAGAGAGTGTAGTCTTTATTTTAATATCTCTTTCATGCTGGTATAAAAGTGCTGTTCTACATTCCTTCCTTCCTTCATGCATTCATTCATTCATTCATTCAGCTAGCAAGTCATGCTATATTATTTATATTTTATGTTAGAATTTTGTTACAGATTTATTTATTTATTTATTTTGCTTTTTAATTTCTTTATTTGTGTCTTCATATTCAGAAAAACTGTTTCGACCCCTCCATAGGTCTCATCAGGTGGTAGTAAGTAACACAACTGCACATAACATGCTTTGTGTTACCTACGGATTTCCCCGCTACAGTTTTCCCTTCTGTACCATGTGTTTTTTTGTGTCTTTTAACAACATTCATGTTGCTCATGGAATTAAAACAATCTTTACTCTCTGCAGTGTCCATTGGCTAAACCTGTGCATAGGAGTGATCATCCTTGGTGTCTAGAAGTCTTTTGCAGTAGTCAGACTGTCTATTGCTTTGCTGAGTCCTGTACCTCAGATGAGCCTGGATCATTTTTCCTTGTCTCGCTAGGAGACGTCGCCTAGTTTGTGGATGCTTTTGATACAACTGATGGTAAGTGCAGCGTTTATCCATTGTATCCAGTGATCGCAAAGTCCTTGATGACAGTTGACCTTTCAAGTGTGTAACCTTGGCTTTCAGTGATGATCCCACGCTATTATTGAGTCTGTGTATTGTTGAATGCACTCTTGCCTCAAAGTTTCTGGAATAGTTCACATTTTTTGGGTAAGGAAACGCTGATTAATCTGTTCACAGCCTCACATTTCTGTGTGTTTATATTCAGTCGCAGTCTTTGTACAGCATCACAGGAGAATTTCATTTTGAGAACTTCTAACAGGATTGTCTGATCATTTTCTGTCATGTTAAGATGAGTCATTGTATGAGGGCCTAGGTATTCTGATCGCATCCACCAGTTGTTAGTACATCCTCCCCCACAAACCTTGGAATAACGCCGGCATTTTGAGCAGTCCCCTGAATAACAGCGCAGAGTGGCATCCAGTACTTGTGGAAGTTGACCTTTAATTTGTATAACATCACCTCTGTTATCCTCCATCAGTTGTTTGAAGATCAAACTGCACTGAGCTTTGATGTCTTGACTGATAATTTTCTGTTTGAGCCTTTTTCCTTCTCTTGTTATTATTCCTGGAAACATTTCGGCACTAAATACTGCAGAGTTGCACCGTTTGAACAGTAAACGACCCAGATGGATGGGGTCTGACAGTCTTTCTACTTCCCACTTTGGATGCAAAATGTTGTAAGCAGCTTGGAAGCCAGCAGCAATATTTGCATCTCCCTCTGTAGTTACATGATTAATGAGAATCTCTTGCATCACAAATTTGTTTCCAATTTCACTTGCCATGTCATGCTCTGAATGTGGTGCAACTGGTGACAGATTTGATATGCAGTCAACATGGCCTCCTGGACACTGCACATCAGAACCTTTCCCCTTCAGCCATGCTCCAGTCCAGCAGAGCTTGTTTTCTACTGTAGAATCCACAATGTACTGCTTCTCTGTAACAGTTTCACAGGCAATTCCAACAGCTTGTGATGAACTTTGGCCAGGTTTCTTTTCATGTCCAAAGCTAAAGGCATTATATCTGGCATCAAAAGCAACATTTATTTGTTCAGGATGCTGAACACCACGCATGACATTAACCTGTCTGACTGGTTTAAGTTTGTTTGTCTTATCAATTTCATTGAGCTCAACGGTTGCTTTGCCTACAATGTTGGATGCTCTTTGCATAGATGATGTGCTAGGTGGTGGAATGTCAGTGGCTGCAAGCAAGTATCTAGCTCTAGTGTTGCCCATAGGAGTATCTTGTAGTCCAGCTTCAAACATCAGATTAACAGCAGCAGGATTTGGCCCATGTTTATCTGTTTTTATCTCCTCATATAACTTATACTCTGGTGACTTAAAACTGCAGTTTTTACACATCATAGTCTGCTTCCAAGCACGTCCCCATTTTCTTTCATTAGCAATTTGGAACTCTGGCCTGTCACACTTGTTGAATTGATGTCCATGGCGATGAATTATATCATTCCACATTTCAAAACTTTTTTTTCAAGCATATGATTCGTTTTCCATCAAGTTCATTTAATTCTATCTTTTTCAAGTCCAGTTTTGATTTGAATGATGGTTGTAGAGTTTTTGCAGACCCCGGTTTGGCATTAGAGTCTGGAACATGAGCAGACGAAAGAGACCCATTTGTCGGCTTTGTCACTGCTATGAGAGAGAACTTGTCTGCTTCCATTCTTCTGGTCACTGGGACTGATGCAGCACCGGAAATTGGTAGAGTATCATCCGTCAGATATCTGACTCCTTTGTTATATGGAAAATTTCCAGGTTTAAAAAATAATTTTTGCCTCTTCTTTTCTTTCATTAGCAATTTGGAACTATGGCCTGTCACACTTGTTGAATTGATGACCATGGCGATGAATTATATCATTCCACATTTCAACAATTTTTTTTCATTCATATGATTCGTTTTCCATCATGTTCATTTAATTCTATCTTTTTCAACTCCAGTTTTGTTTTGAATGATGGTTGTAGAGTTTTTGCAGACCCCGGTTTGGCATTAGAGTCTGGAACCTGAGCAGATGAAAGAGACCCATTTGTTGGCTTTGTCACTGCTATGAGAGAGAACTTGTCTGCTTCCATTCTTCTGGTCACTGGGACTGATGCAGCACCGGAAATTGGTAAAGTATCATCCGTCAGATATCTGACTCCTTTGTTATATGGAATATTTCCAGGTTTAAAAAATAATTTCTGCCTCTTCTTGTACCCCCTCATGGTTTCCGTTACAATAACTGCATGTAAATGATAGGAATTATACTCTTTCCCTCAGTTTTATAACTAAAAAAAGGCAAGCTTGCTAGGTTTTAGAGTTCTGCACCAACTCTTCAATTTGATTGGAAGCCTACCTTAAGGGTTCCTCCCCTTCATGGCTGTAAATATTGTCATATACATGTTAAGTACCCCTAGCTATCTTTGTTTTGATGATATCAGATTTCAAGGTGTTACATTTGATTGACAGACCATGGTTTTATTGCATCACAACTGATAAGGAAAACGCTTGATGTTTATGATAAAGTAATGGAGAGACTTTGCCATAAAACAAACTTTGTCAACTTTTGGCTTCAAAGTTTTATAAGAAAATTTAAATTAAATTTAAATTTTCTTATAAAAGTATGTATCATTTTTTAAAATTATATTTTCTAAGAAAGTTTCACAGTGAAGTTTAATTTCTAAAAACTTCCAGATTGTTGTTAGAACTAAAAACTAATTACAGTTTATTTGAAGTGATTATCTTGATAAGGAAATTCACAATTAAACTTTAAGTTTTTAGCATATTTGCCATGCGGCCGTTTGGAATGGGCTGGTTTTTGTGTTACAGTGGTGTCAGCTAATAGCCTGTAACTGTTCTATTCACTGATGAAATTCCTTCAAACTTTGCAGAAGTATTTCAGACATATTGATTTGATCACGGGTGGAAGTTTTGTCCATTGAGGTGAAATTGTCTAACCCTGTCAGGAATCGCATCACAATTAATACTTCCAGTTCAGTAGCCACGAATGTAGTTCTAGTCTATTTTTAGAACATTTATTCCGCTCTCATTTTGGTGGTGATAGAAGAGTTATATTGATACATGTTTGGTATGGATTTACAGGTTATTGTTTTTTCTTGAGAATAGGATTTCTGATAGTGGCTTTCTGTTTGTATTTCGGCGCCAGTGCACAGTGTGTACTTAGGCCTTAGTGATGATCCGGAAGTGAAATCTGTGTTCTGTTTACATTCTGCTCTGTTTACAGTGCAGCCAGTCAAAAAAATGCCGATCAAGCCATGACAAGAATTGCACCGTGAAGTCATCTTTGGGGGTATTTTAGATTTTCATATGATTTGTATTGATTGTCACACTGTGGAAAGGTCAGTGCTGAGAAATATATGTAGTGAACATATAGTAAAATGTATTGTGGTGTATGGCCACATGTAAATACGCAAGCCAAGTCCTCGGCTCATTTGAAGCCCAAGTTTACGCATTTGTGCTGGTCTAATTGTGACAGGCAGTCACCAACAGGTCAACCCATTTCCAGGCCTAACTGAAAGTAAATCTAAACTACATTACAGATTTAGCTTATGTGTGATCTGAAAAATGCTAGTATTGTGATAATTAGGCTCATGCCTTCTACCTTAAATATTAGGAAGTGTCAAAATGCGAAACTATGCAGTGAGACCTAAGAAACACCCTCTGTAGTATAGTTAAATTAATGCATGATTAGAACAAAATGAATGCAACAAATTAAGCAATGGTGGATAATATGTGCTAGCTTTGTGGTGTTCACCTGGGCACAAATGGATCCAACAATGTTAATTTACATGGAAAACTGAAGAGACAAGACAGAAACAGCTCAAGATCTGCTACATGATCATTTGGGGCTAACATTTACCCAAGACAGAAGTGAATGTATATGTTATGCTTGTTATATAATGATTGGCAAGGTGAAATGGCAACTTCCATGTTATAAGGTTCCCAATAATTGTCCATACAAAGAGGTTCAAAACAAGAATTTTAAAAATTACATCACTTGTTTACAAAACGTGGTGCCACTTTTCTTTATTATTCTAAAGTAGTGAAATTAATTAATTAATTAATTAATTAATTAAATATTTACTTAATAATCAGTATGACACTCAACATTAGGAAAATCTCATTAAAAAGTGTTGATCCTAAATCATAATGCCTATGCAGATTCAAAATCATAACATCTCTCTCTCTCTCTCTCTCTCTCTCTCTCTCTCTCTCTCTCTCTCTGTCTCTCTCTCTCTCTCTCTCTCTCTCTCTCTCTCTCTCTCTCTCTCTCTCTCTCTCTCTATCTCTCTCTCTTACATACACACACACACATTTTTATTTGTAACCTTTGACTGTAAGTTTCAGATACATATATTCCTAAAAAAACATTAAATTGTGATATTTTAATAATTATATATAGATCAATAAATAACTATAATATTTTGAATGAACTATTTGTAAATAATAAAAAATATGTCATACAATATATCTAATAATACTTTAATTCAAATTGTATAGTTTCATTTAGTTCTTTAACAGATAATTGTTGTCTGTGATGGATACAGCACAGATTGCTAAAAGATCATAATGCGTATGGACAGGTAGTCTCTCATTAACATAAATAACTATGCAATATATTGATAAGAAAATAATATGCTTATTCATGTCAGCTTGTACTAAATACATTATCATAAGTGATAATAACATTTGTGCAGTTCAACCTCTCAAATTAATGTGAGCATTGTCTAATATATCAATTATATTAGACTTCTGTAATTACTTACACCTTTACAATACAATTATCATTTTACTGTGCATTTTGTTCAAACAAAACAGATTTCTGAATATGGAGTGATGTTATGCAGGACTGGAAGACATTTTCTAAGAGGGACAGATATGTTGGACAGAAAGTTCTCGCTACAGCCTCTTCCACCTCCGAGCAGAGCAAAAAGAGAAAAATTGTTACCAGCACCCCAATCAATGTAACCAAAATAATTGTGTCATTGAATTCTTGCAGCACAGTTATATTGTAATGAGAATTATGAGACACTGAAATGTAAGAGAGATAAGCTGAGATAGGAATTACTAATTTTCAGATAAATATATCACAATTAAAAATTCTCCATTTTTAACTTCCAGACAAAAGTAAAGGTTACTATAAATAAGAAGATAAGCAGTATGCCATCCTGCTTTTAAGTCAGTATGGTGAGCAAGTGATGACCATTACTTACAGATAAGCAGTGGGAAGTAAAAGCAGGACGGAAATAAGCCTTGCTAGTGGAATTCATTGGCTTGCTCCCAACATAGGAGCTATCATAGGCCTGATAGTCTTCACGAGGAATCCTGGTCACATGAAGCTTTTGTAACAGATGGCTGGGGTGGAGATGTGGCTTGCTGGTTGTTCAAGAGAAGTGAATTATAATTACTAAGGATTAAACATTTCTTTTTCAGGAGGTAGATCAGGTCAACCTGAGATTATCGTTTGAATCCCTCAAGCTCCTGTTTTTAACAATATTAACCCTTTACTCCCCAGCTACGCTTTTCTACGCCTTTACCTTTGCACCCCGTCTACGCATGCCTACGCCTTTACCTTTGCCCCCCATCTACGCTTTTCTACGCCTTACACAGTATCGACCATTAAATATGATATATCTTCCATTTAAATATTGATTCGCCATGCAGTAACCAAATGCTGGTCAAAAAAATAAATAATCTTTACAAACATTTGATTTTTTTACGTACTTCGTACCATTATAACCTATAAATCTAAATTTAACCGACCAATTATACGTAGTGGGTTTTTCCACGGTCGCATCCAAAATGGAGTCGTTTTCCGATTATATTACCTCAATTCCATGTAAATATTATGACCTTTTCAACACGTGCAAGTTATTCGTAATCGTAATATATTCAGATATCATGCTGAACTATACATTAGTTGTATAAATTCATTATGTCATCCGGATTTTTATGTACAAAATCACATTCTTAAAATGCACGGCAAATACGACAAATCTTCTTCCATACATTGTAATGTATATCGTACCATTAACATGTTTAAAACATGAAATCTGTTGAAAGTGCGGGAATTTAAAATAAAATAACACAATTAAGAATGTCTGTGTTATTCATTTCTTCCATTCATTTCAATATACAAAGTTTTAATCAAATCGTATAACAGATGATACCGGAAGTGAATTGTTTCTTTTTACGATTTGATTTCGTCACGACAATGTCGTCCTCATCTGTTGATAACAGTGATTTGTCTGGAAGTGAAAACGATTTTTCTGGATTCAGTTCCGACGAAATACCAAATTTGTTTAACAATGATGCGTTTAATGATGAAGTAGTATCTGAAATTATGTCATCAGATATCAACATTAAAATGTCATCAGACTCTAGTGACACTGATGATGATCAGCCGGCTTGGTTTTCAGACGTGCAAGATATTGACAGAAGTCCATTTACTCAGCGGTCAGAACCATTATTTTCTTTGCAGGAAACAGCATCAGAACTAGACTATTTTCAATTATATTTTCCAGTTGGACTTTTTGAAAAAAATTGTTAGAGAAACAAATAAATTTGCAGCTGAACAAAATGTGGATCATGAAATTGTTGATGTTACCTGGACAGAGACCAGTGTGCCTGAAATGTCTGCCTTTCTTGGCATGTTGATCTTAATGGGGACAATCAAAGCTCCTGACTATAGTTTTTATTGGTCAAATGACAATTTTCTATCAAATGAAGGAATCAAAAACGTAATGCCACGCAGACAATTTGAAAAACTCCTTCAATACCTTCACCTAAATGATGACAACACAAATTTTCCTGCTGATCACCCTAACCATGACAAACTTCACAAAATACTTCCAATACTGGATCAAGTTCTGGAGAACATTGAAAAAACTTATAAGCCTCGGCAACATCAAACCATTGATGAAGGTTTGTCTACATTTCTACATTATTTCAACGTAATATATTTCTTTCCAACAGTAGAGATCATAACAGAAATACACATCCATGCAGACATATTTAATTGTCTGTCGTCATGACATTAATCTGATATTTGTTCAAATTAAAAAAAGCCTATAATGTATTTATGATTTAAATTATATGTATAATAAATGTCGCTTGTGTGTGTATATCATATACACATAAACACAGATATCCATAATCACACAATTCCAATCTATCATACCTCTATACATAAATCTATACATTAAATTCATGAATATGTCACTTTATGTGAATTGTAATGCATACCTTTCCATAATGATACTATTTAAAAATGTTTAACTTTTAATTTACTGATCCAGTCTGAAGTTTGATTAAAATTTTATACAATACTTGATTTGATGATTTATCAGTAAGATAATGCACTTTACAGGTATGATTGCATTCAAGGGACGGCACAAGACCAAGAAGTATCTGCCTTGAAAGCCAGTCGAGTGGGGCCTAAAAGTATGGATGCGCTGTGATAGTTTGTCTGGTTTCTGTCACAAGTTTGTGTTTTACCAGGGGAAGGAAGATACAGATGAAGTGAATGAGAGCATGAAGGGTCTTGGCTATCGAGTTGTGCAAAAGCTTATTATGCCTTTGAAAGGAAAATTTTATCATGTATATTACGATAACTTTTTTACATCCATTCGACTGGTACGTAGTTTATTAAGACATGGTATACATGCCTGTAGCACCATGAAGAAAAACCGTAAAGGCTTCCCAGAGGAATTTAAATATCCACCATACATGGAGCAAGGAGACCATTTAATTAGACAGGATGGAAACCTTCCAGCCACACTGTGGAAGGACAAGAAACCAATCACAATCCTATCCACAGCAGCAGATCCATCCATCATTGGCATTGCTAACCGGAAACAGAAAGATGGGACAGTGCAACTGGTAAACTGTCCAAAGGCGGTCACAAATTACCAACAATACTACAGAGGGGTTGACATATGTGACCAACTCAGGGCCAAATATCCAGTTGGACGATCATCAAAGAAATGTTGGTGATATATGTTATATTTTATTATAAATATTTGTATAATAAATGGTTTTATTACAATGGTGGAAAGTCATCCTGAGAGTCAGGAAAGAAGAAAATGATTCAGACAGATTTTCGAATTAATTTGGCAAAGCAGTTCGTAGGAAGCTTCAAGAGCAGGAAGGTTGCCATGCATCGAACATCTGTAGCCCCAGTGACACAGGCTAATATTGAGACACACAGACTGCAGGCACTTAAAAGGAAAAAATCCACCTGCAAATACTGTACCAAGCATGGAGAAAAGAGACGTAATGAAACCAAAATTGGCTGTGTCATTCGCAATGTCCATCTTTGCTGCATATAATGTCACAGCCTGTTTCATCAAAACATGATTGTAGAGGCGTAGACCAGCAAATTGATCTCTAAGCCATTTTTTTATTTTGACATAGCAGCTATGTCAAAATTAAAAAAAGGCTTAGAGACCAACTTGCTGGTCTATTAGAGGAGTAGCTATAATGTGCTCAACCATTGTCGTTTTTTCATATTGTCATATTTGTTTATTTTGTTCCTTAACATGAAACTCAGAGAAGTGATTTTCAAAATAGTTGATATTTATATTCGAGATCAGCTCTTCAGTGATATGAAACTTATAGGTAAGATCATTATTTTTCTCTTAAATATATACATAGCCATAGGCCTACTAGATTTACATATCCTTAAGTTGTTTAACCACATCGCTAATGACAAATAACAAGAACTCGTTATGATATATTTTTAATATCCTTTAATAAGCCCATGTTTGGAAAGCATGCCAAGTTAAGTAATGACTTTGTACAATGTTTTTTTTTTTAAAAATAATTCTGATTGAAAACTCTAGATTAGTCATGCATAAAAGTACAAATAATTTCAAGCTACTAAGTTTTAATAATTAATTTTATTGTTGCTGACAAAACAGTACCTGAGTTATTCATCGACGATAAAATGAATCATTCAAGTCCATCCTTGCATGAAATAAAGTCATATATCCAACTGAATCACACTACGGCCAAGAGTAAAATGGCGCCACGCATGCCATGTGGGTGCATCTATTTTTATAAACAGGGATTTTCATAATATGACCATACACGTTTAAATTATGTTGAAAAGAAATTATTGATAATTATAAGTTATATTAATTAGTATGTACTGGTACATTCCTTTTTTTCTATTCGTTCTGATTTTTTTTGGCTATGTATTGTAATTATCATTACAAAAAAGTGATATAAGAAAACAGCCATGACCTAATATAGCACATTGAATTATGCAACGTCGCATAGTGTAATATATTACGGACTATTATTTTTGGTAAATAGCTAAATATTTATTCACATAATGTTTATATCATGTTTCTTAAGGATTTCAAATATTACTTCATTTATGTGCCAAATGAATTAAAATTATTGCCTGTCTAATGAACAAGCGCTGACTAGATATCGCGATGTCCGCCATTATTACTTTCTGCCTCTTGTCAGGTTCACTTGTGATTTTTATCTGATATTACAAAGAATATAACATGAACATGGCTGTGAAAATTTTCAGTTAAATATTTTACAAAATAATGTTACCAAATATGCTAATTAATTACATATTAACATTTACATATTGATGGTTAAAGTTTCGAAGCACAGGTTGATGTGATTAAAACAAAGCAACTTGTGCATCGGTAGTAGTTGTTTTTTATCACAAAATGATAACAAATAATAACTTACGGTAATCTAGCATTTATAACAAATAATAACTTGCGGTGGAAATGATTAGGTTATTTTGAGGCTATTAGAGCAATGGGAGAATATAAGTTTGTGAAGATGACGTTGCTTTTCAGTTTACGTGTTTTTTTATGGGGAGCAAGGGTATGACGTCGTGAACGTCATATTTGAGGCACAGGTATTATGGTTTGATTTTCATATGGTGAGTAAAGGGTTAATATCATGCCAATAGATTTGTGAAAGGATACATTCTCAGGGCAATCATTTTTTTAACTATGCCTGAGCATACATGGAGTTAGGAGATGCATTGATGTGATCCGTCGGCAGTATGCAGATGACCTCCTGCAGCAGAAGTCCCTCCTGACAGACAGAGCACCACAAGCCAGGAGACACCTTTTCGACAATTGTAGGTTAATCGGGAACATAAATTTGGATTACATAACTGAATTGATAATATCATCCACTTCCACCATATTTATCAAGGAGGTTTAAATGTGTGTAAATTTACCACAGTTGTTAAGCATTCACTAATTTGTAATGCATGTAGTTAAATTATTTATTTTATAAAATTCATAAATTTCTTTTTTATTATTTCCTACATTGATTGTATATACCACTGATTATGTCAATTTGAGTTATGTTAATGCAATAAATTTTGATCATATAACTTTTCTCCGCTAGACAATAATTTGCTAAAATCTTTCTTTATTATTCATTTTAAATACATTTCATATTCTTCGTGATGAAAATAGATGGCCAACCTATGGTATTTTGTTGGCAATGATTCAATCGTTTTTGTTACTTTCAGTTTCCTGCATAAGCCCAAATTTATACTATGAATAGATTTATGAATACAAATTTAGTTACGTATATGAAAATGATAAGATTCATTTGAAATTACCACTCTTCGGTATTGTATAAGAAATACATTAACACTGTCAATTGTGGTAAACCCATGAGAAAATATGATTTTTCTTGGGTTAGTGGGATTTCTCAATTCATATTTGTCTTATGATTCATTTTTATTTTCTTTTTCAAAATTTTAAGTAAGTTTATTATGGTATTGGTTGTACTTTATTAGTCAGTGAGGAGGTCGGTGACAGGATGTTGGATGAGACAGGAAGCACTGACCTGTGTAATACATTAGAGCAGGATTCCCTTTCTGAGTCAAATGATGACCAGGTCAGAAGTACAGATTTCATGGAGGATACCTTACATTGTGAATAGGTAGTATAATATACATCGGCCATAAATCAAATCCTTTCTTACCATTTGGCTATCAGATCCATATACTCAGTTGTATAAATATTCCATTTATCAAATTAAACTTCAAACACACACACACACACAGTATGAACGATTGTCATTTTGCAATGAATATTAATTAACATTTTCAATACAAAACAATTCAATATCATGGTGATTTATTTTAATATGTTTTCCATGGGATATAATTGACATATTTCATTATCAGATTGGACATATCATCATAAAAGAACAAAAGTAAGATACTGGGTCATGTCAAAGTCAAAAATTAAGATAATGGGTCATGTCCAATCACAAAAGTAAGATACTGGGTCATGTCAAATCACAAACGTAAGATAATGGGTCATGTCAAATCACAAAAGTAAGATACTGGGTCAAGCAGCAGAGGGAGCGAATCGTGCAAACATTTTAGGTGTCAACGAGGCTTCCTTCTCGTAAATATTTAATAGAAAGGTCTATTTGACAAACCAAGGCTTCCTAGAAAATTGTATTTAAGAAAGCGTCGATTCGGTAAATTGAGGCTTCCTCAAAGACACCATTGTCGTTGTTGCCGCCCCCTCTGCTGCTAAGGGTTAACAATTATTTACGATGAAAGTCCTTTAGGATTTCACAAAGAAACTAATTTGTAGGACCTCACCTTGTAGATCAATTAGATTATTGGACTGGTCAGTGAGTTTAAAATTAATTCTCGTTAATGAATTATTATGACATCGCATATAGACCGGATTAATTGGAGACTCAATGATTAGAAACCCTGGAGGAGCTGTTGGTGCAAATGAGTATAAAATAGATCCCTGCTGAGCTTGATTTGATCGTTCGAGATTTATTTGATAGCTTCCTTCGATAACATCACATACTAAATTCAATGCTATCACCGAGGATATATTCACATTTTGAGGAGCGATATGCCTACCACCGCTGTCTGGGTCATTATTATATTTAAGGATTATTGTTTTTTGTGATTTCTTCTATGCGTCATAGATTTGTTTGCAACTTTCATCGATGGCATATCTAAGAGATTTTTTTATCACTGGGACGTTATGTCCTGGAATCTTGAAATGAGGAATATATACTATGTAAATTATATGTTTCCATGTCGTCGATAATTTTATTACATGTTTTCTACAACGCTGATAAATTCATCTAGTGTGAGAGTACCAGACTCGAGAGATACTAACAGAAACGCAAAATCATTAGTCATCGCTGTGAAATTTTTAACGATTTCATCTTGTCGAGTTTGATAATATCTATTAGCGCGATCGTCTATCATTTCAGTGAAATATTTTGACTTGTTTTATTCATCATAACTTTTTTGGGATTATCAGATTTTATTCTGTCGGTGACATAATCAGATTTTTCAGGTTCGGGTATTTGATAAGCTGTCCGAGGTGGGATTTCAGGCCATCCCAGTAATGTTCTTATCGAACTCTGATAAATATCTACGACATAACCTGGCGAGTTTTTCTCGATGGCAGATGATAGCGTCGGCTCGTGGACTGTTATAGCAATTTTTGATTCTGCTCCAGTAATGAATTTTATCCTACGCGCTAATTCAGTATTGATTTTGTTCGATTTGGTATGATCCTGATGGTAGCGAAACGATGTTCCAGTCTGGAGTTCCGTCTTCGCGATTCTTATTCGCAAATACTAAGCTGTTATTCGGTTGTTGACCACCAAATGCTATCGATCTGATATTAGGCCAACTGTGATACATTCGTAGTTTTGCTAACGCGATCTCCTTCACGGGAATCGGAGTAGAGAAATTAACACTGAATTCAGGATTGGTTGAGGTTATTGAGATCATGCTGGTTTTCACCGGTTCGGTATTTTCTACTATCCGTTGAAGTAGTTCTTGGGGCGATGTCATTGTTATTATTATTGTCATGCTCTAATTCTAACATAGTTGACTCGTACAACTGAACTATTTTCGAAAACTCATCCTTGGTTATTGTCGTGTCGTCGATCGACGATGAAATCAACTTAAATAATTGCGAATGTGCATGAAATACCGCAGCATATCGAATAGTGTAATCATGTTGTTTTTGTTGAGAACACGATGATATCTTCTTTGCTATCGCGTTGGCTATTCCCGCGATGGTTGACACTGCAGCTATACAAACCGGAATAACAGCCGGAGCGGTCATTGTAACTGATGATATAGTAATACCAGCGCCGGCAACTACACCAGACAGCGAGTACACAGTTACATCGATGGCAGTGATTCTTCGCCGGTATTTTTTCATTTTTGTTCGGTACTCCTCAGAAAGAGTTTTGAGTTTTGTTGAAAATTCCTTGACGGTGTCATAACAGTATTGTGATGCCATGTTATTTCCAAATCAGTTTACGATTTCAATTTAATTGTTTACTCAAATCCGCTACGAATTCCACATACCATGATACTGAAATCCTAGCCAAATTAGTATCAGTGGATGGTATCGTGAACTGTTCAGTTGTATCCTTGTTGATGATTGTTGATATCGTATTGTTGACTCCAGATGAACTCGACGATGATATATTAAATTGAGTCGGTGTCACTAGTAATCGATAAATGCCTTTGACGGTCGCGGTGATACTTAGTATATTGTTTGTGGGTGTCCACGCAAATGATCCGTAATGATTTGTTTGTTTGATTAGGATTTTTAACGTAGCTTTAAAAAAATTTCAGTCATATCGCTACGATGTCTGCAGTGAGGCAGTTTATCGTGATGTCTAGCACTGAGACATCATGCCGCAGACATGTAGCATGATGTCTCACCCAGTCACATTATCCTGACACCAGGCCGACCAGTCCTAACATTAACCTCTTAATGCTGAGCGTCAAGCGAGGCAGCTGTTAGTACCATTTTTGTAAGTCTTTGGTATGACTCGGCCGGGGATCGAACCGACGACCTCCTGCTTCCGGGACGGACGCTCTAACCACTAGGCCACCAGAGCGGTTATTTCTCCCACAAATATCAATCATGTTATTGTAAAACTCTTTCTCTCTCTAAAAAGCGATTACTCGTATATTCATTTACAACAACATGTGGTGGTTTTCCAGATGTTGAAATAGAATCGAGTATATTTAATACTTCGCTGCCACATATTGGTGGATCATTCATGTGTTGTGTTGGTAGTGTAGAATACCAACGAGGAGTTTTTAAGCTGTTTATATAACGCATAAATTCGCTAACCCATATGAATCGAAATAAACAATCACGCGCGGGTCAATTGCGTATGCAACCCAGTGAGTACCAGGTCCGGTGCTGTTATCGAGATTAATAATACCAGTTTCGGTGCTGTTTGGTTGTGCCGGCAACTGATCTTTCATAAAGACACCTCTGAAGTTTTTTATCGATAGATTTTTAGCAGCATCAAGTAAATCAAAATTGGACATTGGAGTCAAAGACTCTCCAACTAGTAAACCGTTCCTGGGATTATCAGACCTTTTCCGCTGTACCATGAATCCTGGTAGTCTTAGACCCTTTCCATTTTTTTATACCCCTGCCCAGTTGCTTTCTTTAGTGCCATTCCTGCCGCAGTACCAACGGCTCCTAACGCTGCCGCATTGAAAACCGCTGGGGCAGCCGCGGCAATCAACGCTGGAATCTCAGCTAACAACGGGAATATACCACCCGATTTTATCATATTTTTGATAGCAGCTGCAGAGAGAGTGATCTGAACGCCTTTTTATCCTTGAACGCATCATTGAAGTGTTTTACTTGAAGAGTCGTCAGTGACAATTTATTCGCCCCACCTGTCATCTGATTGTGTTTCAGCGTGATCGTGGTTCCACATTTTTTAGCTGATTCTGATTGCAATTTCTTGAGTTGACCGGGAGTTAACGTAACACTAATATGACTATATAACATTATACAATAACAGATTGATATAATTGTTACATATTTTCCACTGGTGCATCTATTAATATCATTCTTCCGTCAACACCTTCGAGTAGCATTGATTTATCGCTCAGAATGACAGCAACCGCTCTATAATTCGGGATAAGGATAGTAGGTACTCCACCAACTGGTTGACCTGTCGGATGGGTTACACGGGCTCTAAAGTGTATATCAACGACGGATTGTCTTGTTATATCAAGATGTTCCAACGAAAAGTAATAAATCGGATAAAGAGCACTAAATCGTATTGTGATATCTGCAAACCAGTATGGACATTTTGATCGCGCGCCATATATAACAACAACCTGTGATACACGCGTGCAATATGGTTGTGATCGTAATCAAGTTGTATATCCTCGGATGGTTCCTGCTGTCCGTTTATTCTCAGCGAGACTTCCTTACATCCAAGTTGATCAAATATCATATGGCTACGCATTTGATTGTCTAATCGCGTCATATCCTGTAACGCAATAAATATATGACGCGGAGCTGAAACACCTTGTCGCGATGCCAGATTCCATGTGAATATACCATCAGCGTTGCCCTGTTTAATATCCATTGTTGTTGTTAGCCAACTCAACAATGACTTTCCTCCTTGATCCATAAATGATAGTAACCGTTCTTCTGTGCCGAGTGTTGGAGTTAACACTGGCATCCACAATGATAGCTTTGTTAAAACGACCTTACCGGCATCATCATCTACATGTGCTGCAGCTGGGTTTGCTGGAATCCTCCAAATTGCGTTATAGTCAGTACCCTTTCGCACGAGTGCTACTCAGCAGGGTTAGCAGCACGACCCTTTGGTTGTCCGAAAACAAATGGAATTTTTCCAGCCGTATCCTTATTATCCTTTGAAAACATCATAGAATGGCCTGCCGATCTTGTATAATCGTCGGAATATCTTGCTAGCCCTATTATTGTTGTGGCCACATCAACCTCGCGTTCTATCGACTCAATTTCTCTTCCATCAATGAGATATCTTGCACTTTCAAATAGCGCCATGATACCATTATTAACAAAACCGACTTGTGTGTCATCTGGATATGCTGTATCATTTTCTCGTAAAAGCTCTCCTTCTACTTCGATAAATGCTTCACAAGGCAAAAAGTATTTACTGGTATCATGAACTTGAAGTTCAATTCTTGATCGGAGATCTGGTTGCACTGCGTGATAGGCATAGAATTGATAATCACGTACAGAATCATCCTTGAGCACTGGGGCGACCATATCAAACGCTGTATCAGGCGACCGTTTGAGCATTTTATTATATATGTATTGATCTAAATCGTAAAATCCGTAGGATTTTCATCGTCGACGACGACTTTGTCATTGTCGTGTTTTTTTTTTTAAGCCACTTCCCGCTATTATATTTGCGATGTTGCTTTGGTCGTTGGTGTATGACGGAATTATCAACGACGCTAATTTCTGATCTACTGCGTTATGTATTATTCTACTAACACTTGCGGGTATGTCTTGTGCAGATGGTAGTGGTCCTGGTTTCATTCGCCGCCGAACTAGCGCTGTTAATTTATCTTTTACCGCGGAAAGTACTTTTCCGGCAAGATCTCCAACAGCACTAATACCCTTATCACGAATAAAATCAATGGCTTTTATCAATAACTGTTTTGCTAGCGGCGCCACTTTTGGAGCCATTCTTGCACATAACCCTGCAATTGTATCACCGAGACCATCACCATAGTACGCGTTATAAACTGGAAACCGCGAGTTTACTACATAGACGCTGGCTGGTTTATCCTGGTTGTAGTGTATGATCATCTTATTTAAATGATATTTATCTAATCAGTGATTTATCACCGATGACTTAGTCGCTGTAATAATCAGTAGGAATTTCCACTAACTCGTTACTGAAATCTCGATATGTTTTGATATCCATGATATCGCCTTGAAATAACCGCCTGCAGATATCAGCTGCTTCATTAATCAGTTCGGTGAGTTATTTCCAGCTCGTTTCCGTCCGATGAGTACTTCTAATCGTGTTATATCGCTGACAATATTACAAGGACAATGAATAAGACCACTACCTGATATCCCTCTTGGGCTACTGGAATATCCATGTCCTGATTTCGCTAGTGATACCAGTTGCACCTTGTGTTATATCAAGAAGTTTTGATTGTTGTGGCAAATGAAGAAATCCGGTATCCGATTGTATTGTTGGAGATGATTCAGCTTTTTTATTGCTGCCATAAATTCGTTATACGTAAAATCTTTTTTCGATGCATGAAATACATCTCCCATTATACGATATAATCCTTTATACAAATTTTTCCTATCAGGTGGATTATAATCATCATGGATATAAGTTTTTCTCTGATGAAAACTCCTAGTGACGAAATTAGCTAATTCTTCCATATAATTATTTTTTTTTGCTCTTTATTTCATCAAATTTACCCGGACGAAGTTTATCATTGAATGCAACTCGTCCACCTTCTTGTTGTCGTTGCAGTGGTTCAGGTGGTGTGGTAAGTGGTGGTTTACTAGCAAGTTCTCCTTTTGGTGATTCAATTGATGTAGTAAAATCTTCTGGTTCAGGTGGTGGGGATCTAATATCAATACCACCTAATCGTTCTATTTCTTCTCGAAGTTATTGTTCTTGTTGTTTTTTTTTTTTACAGCAGTTATATATCATCAGGAGGTGTTTTTAAAGATTTTTTGTTTGTTTGGATCTTCGTGCTATTTTTTCAGTTCCTGTTGCTATTTTTTCAAGTTCACCAAGTTTTCTTTTCTTTTTTCCCCCGTCTCGGGGATATCTCCGTATATAGCACGCTCAGGAGCTGATATTGCCTCCTTCGTTGCTGTGGTTATTGGCTTAAACAACACTTCAGATCCCGCAGCAAAATCGGTCTGAAGACTCTGTCTGGTTTGTAGTTTATTTCTGACAGAGTCGCGGATTGGTATAAATCTCTTAATTGCATCTAGTCGTTCATGAGCCAATCTATCGTTAATGACTCATTAACCATTATTAAAAATTGTAAATTTTCAATTGTAAACAATTTTCCAATTTGAATCTATAACAAAATTACTACACGCCAGTATTGACTAAAACCAACCACCCGAAGGGGTTTTATCTTTTTGTTCAATTAACAATCTTATACTTTTGATTTTTGAATTAATCGTCCTTTTTATTTCGTATTCATGCCCTAATTATTTTCTTATTCTTTCCACGATAGTAAATAACGGGACAAACTTACTGACGTCGTCACAACATAGAATGGAGTCATGGATAGAATTTTGAATTCGTTTTACGAGGGCATATTTTTGGGTAGTACATATTTGTTATTCATAGCGCCGTATTCAATATCCTGGAAGAAGGACATAATTTGATCGCACTTTAGACTATCTGATATGTAAATCCCCTGAGATTTCAAATTTAAAATTTCGGTTATAACCTCATTGATATTTTCAGAATTCATATTATTAATAATTATATACTTCTTATATGAAAAATATATTTCTCAGAGGTGGGCGCCTCAGACATAAATAAATTTAAAGGCATACAAGCTAATATTTTTCATAATTTTATTTTGTACTTTGTTGCATTTATTTTTACCTCCCTTTTTATATTCCAAATGACAAAAATGTTTTTTCTTTGTAAAGAATTATAATAATTTAGTTTTCTTAACTTTTATATACCATCTGAATTTCTTCCATCCAGTAAGAAATTCAATCGTCAAATCTACGATGTCCGATCGTTACCTTTCGTAAGCAAATTGTTGCGCATGCGTTATCCGGAAACTTTAGAAAGGAAGATGTCAGAACGAAAATCGAGTAGAGGACGAAAGAGAACTTTAACCGATAGTGCCCGTAAAAGAAAGAAAAAGGATTCCACGGCTAAATATAATTAAGCCAGGATATGCATTGGTGACCAATATGATCGTTGGATGGAAATAAAAAAGGAGTTGAATGTCAAAACACACGCTGAAGTTGCGAAATTTTTGATTGTTCGGTGAGTGGCATGCACATGTACTTCTTTCTTGTTTTTGTAGCCATAGGGGCTTTGTAAAATGAAACCAAGTATTCATAAGTTTTATCACTAACGTCTATAATCATTTTCATTAATTTTATTCGAGTCCTCTTTTTTAAATTGTTGACATAATGCAATGTAAACAAAGATAAAAATTTAAGGGGCCCGACATGGGGAAATCTTAACTGATATAGATGTTTCCATGAATTCCGCTCAAAAACATTATAACGTTTTAATTTCTTGTACATGTACATGTATATATTTGTAGCTCCACAAATCGCCAAGAAGATGGATCATCCATACATAAGAAAAGGCTGGATGAAATTGACCCTAATAGCATACATATTCAGAAGTTGACATCTACTCCAGGTCCTGACAGCCATTTTATGGTAGTGCCTTCAGATGTTTCAGAAATAACATCCTCAGATCATGACCCAGTCAGTAGGTATGGTTTGTATCACACATCAATTTATCCTGTTGCCTGTTTAAATGTAAATTCATATCAGATATTGACTTCATTTTTTATAATTTTGTATTTATATATGTCAAATTTCAGTTAGATTTCTTTCATGTTTCATAAAATGCACTGATTGTGACCCCATGGCGCATATAAATATACATGTAATATGCACAAATGTCATGTGATGGTAACACAAGTTTACTTAACCCTTCATTAGCATCATGCTCATTTAGATAACACGATAAATGTCAAATTGATAATTATTTATAAAAAATATATTTAAATTTTCAGTAATAATGAAATGTCGGGTGTAGAAGAGATGCATTCAGTGAGTCACACAGAAGGAACAACAAAGTGTCACCAAAAGAACACCCCTTGTAACATGTCCAGTACTTTTGTAAATCCTTTTGAGTGAGTTTCTTTGTTTCCAACAGTGAAGCATTGGGTGGACATTGTAATGGTTCCTGTCCATGTGTCTGCAACATTTCTGTAATTGCAAACACCTCTGAAACTGTTTGCACTATTTTTATGAAACTTAGCAGTTATTTTACACATAATATCTATATGCATATTTGTTATTTCAATTCAACATTTGTAGGAGTTATGAGACATACTACTATCTTTTAACTTTCATCAGCGACTGGTGGACATAAGGCTACATGTAGCAATCTAGTTTTTAGATTTGTTATTTTACTGTAAAAAAAATCTTCATAACATGTCTATGTAATAGTTTTTTTTTGTCAGGTCATGTATTTCTATTTCCTATTTCATGTCCTGAATTTTTTCCTTTTATTTCAGTTTAACCATTGATGTTACAGAATCATATCTTGATGATGATCACCTTTCTGATGAGGATTATGAACCTAGTTTTAACCTTACAATAAGGTATATTATTTTACAAACACTTTTAACAGTTTTTTTTAACATTTCCTAAGCAATAATTTTTGAAATGTTATCAGCTTACTGCGTGTAGACTGGCTGTAGGTGATGTGCATATGCACAGGGTAGACAAAGAGTAAATAAAATTAATGGATCTGAATCAAAGAAAAGTTTTACTCAATAATGGCTCCAAAAATAAGTTTATTACAATAAATTGTAAATTATAGTACATTCTTATCTGTAATGACTGTTTATTTGACTTGACTTTTTTATTTTTAAATAGATCGACGAATAATGACATGGTTTTTGAAGATGATGCAGACGTGGATGAATCATCTGTTGAGGAGGATGAGTCTTTAAAGCCAGAGATAGGAGGTCCTGGAATTAACAAGATTCAGTTGGGAAATGCTAATGAATTTCTTAGAGACACACCTTACATTGTCTTCTCCAGTTGTCTTGAGAATCTGTTGAACTCTAGCATCAGTTCTGTGTGTAATTTTGATAAATGCAAAGAAACTGTATCTATGAAGCAAGAAGTTGTTGGTTCAGCTTTATATATTAAATGGGTGAGAGAATTAGAATTGCTTATTGAAGTGTATATACTTTATACATGTATATAATATTATAGTTAAATTGTGAATTGAGGTGATAACAATATGTTGTTTGTTTTTGTGTCGCCTGTTGTAAACAGAGTTGACACGTAGGATCACTATCTGTCCTCGTTATCGTCCGTCAGTGTCGTCACATTTTGTTAATCTGCAACTCCTTCTAAACCACTTTATGGATTTCAACCACACTTTCTGGGATTCATTATTAGGGTATGTAGATGTGCATCTGCTACTTGAAATTTTGATTCAAACTATTTTTGGCATTTTGCTAGCAGGTGACATATCTTCAATAGAAGACTCGCATCTAAGTTATAATTTTGAATCACTTTCAAGTAATTAAGATTTTCTCATGATGTTGGGTGGACAGTTTGAATCAAAAAAAAAGCCTCTGACGAGTTATACATGCAAGATTTATAATAACTTTTCCAATATAGTAGCTTTATTTTATTTACTTTGTTTTTACATTGCAAGTGTGCTGTTTCTCACACTGTCAAGTATGTTGTTAACAGTCTTATATTTTTTAGCTACACATTTTAGTAAAATGCAGACAGCAAATCATCTTTTATTTACATGTATTTTATTTCCAATGAACTTTATAGGTGTGAATATATTTTTCTTAGGTTTGTAATGGAGGGCACATGGTCCATAAGTGGTGTTCCCAGCCGATTCTAAACAATCGACTACATGGTGGTGATCTGCTGTTAGCAGCTGCAATACTATTTTCCGGCAACAACTTTAAGAAAGTGGCAATGTTGGCTAAGTTTCTTCGCCTTCCTTTTCTTGGAGAGTCATCTTTTAACAAGATACAGAGGACTTATTTAATACCGGTTTTCGACAATTACTGGATAGACAATCAGGAGGATGTGCTACAGAGATATGTTGGAAAAGAGATTACAATTCTAGGTTAGTCCTTTATTACTTGTTGTGATTCCACAAATAACATTTTGTGAACAGTCACATTAAAATCAAGCACAACTTACAGCTCATTATGATTTTTAGTGATTTTCAAGCTTTGATGATTGTCTCAGTTCAGTTAAACAATGATTTCTATATGGGTTTATATAATGATATATCTCACTTTTTGTGTTGCCGTTGTTGAAATTTATCATGGAATAGACTTGCATCATTTATGTTTTTCTGTGAGTAGCTGTCTTGTTTAAAATGATACAATAAAATTAATAAACCAGTGCACTAATTGAAAAGCTTTGATTGCTTATATTTTAGGAGATGGACGTATGGACAGTCCTGGACATACAGCCCAGTACTGCTCTTACACTTTTATGGAGTATGATTCAAAAGAGATTTTAAGCATTGTCACGATGGACAAGAGGGTCACTGATCGTAAAAGTGGCAATTTGGAAAAGGCTTGTTTTCTAAAAGGATTGCGATATCTGATTGGAAAGAACTTGCACATTAAAGAAGTTGTGACAGATGCACACACTCAGATAGCAGCTCTTATGAGTAAGTGGTTTTAATTAATATTGAATTAATATCATTTGTGTGATATCAATGTGAGACATTTAGGTCATATGTCAGGCATGTACCTTGTTATCTTGGCAATTGGCATATTAGGAATTGTCTTAGTGCTTCCAGAGCATTTAGCAAAGGGAATATTTTTTGCAGATAGTTTGCTAGCTTAACCATGAAATTACAGGTAAACATCATACCTTCAACCCAATTTTAAAATGAAGATGGAATAGTCTATAATAAAACACTGATCTCATCCAGATTACTTGTAAAGCTTTGTTATCCTGCTACCTGTAATCATGATGAGATGAAAGTTTAATAATAGACTTTTCCATCTTTTATTTAAAACGGGGTGCAAGGTATAAAGTTTTCCTGGAATTTCATGGTTGAGCTAGCTTCCAAAAAATAATCCCTTTGCTACATGCTAAAGGAAAAACCGTTGTAATATTAGATAATATTTATGTCTTGCTTTACATGTATGGAGTGTATATGTATTATTTATAGTAAAGTTTTATCTTTAATTAAGAACAGGAATAAAACTCTTGCCCAATGATTTAGATTCAGTTTATATTATTTGGTGCACAGCTGGATATCCTTGAGATACTAGTGATTCTCATGTGACCGACGAGCACTTGACTTTTCATGAGACTTTGAGTAAGGTTAAGTTTTTATTTTGGGTGGGTTTTTTGCATCATGACCAATATGTTCCTTTTTTAAACAGATATTTGCATCAATATTCTCTTATTTTCAGAAAAAGACTTCCCAAATATCCAACATTCCTTTGATGTCTGGCATGGGGCAAAGAACTTTGGAAAGAAGATTTGTAGGGTATGGTTTTATTAGTTCTTGTGCATATAGACATTTTACCCTTGGTCTTTTCTTATTCTGACATTTTGTTTGCAACATTTGTACAACAGAAGTAACACATAAGAGGAAAAAAATGCACCATGCTATATGCTATTACATAAGTTGGCAATTTTATTGACAGTAAGTAAAATTTTTGGCTGTTGTGCACTCTTAATTCTATCCAATATTTTGTTCTTTTCAATGTTAAGTTTTTTTACATTAAAAATACTTTTCTTATGGATTATAAATCCAGAAGCATCTACTTGATTTTTCTTTTTATTTATAGATAAACTTTTTTCAGGCTGCCAGCAAAGATAAACAGACTGCTGAATTGACAGAATGGTCAAAAGATATTGTCAACCACTTGTGGCATTGCTACGACATTTGCAACACTAAAGAAGAATTTTCTGTAAGAACTCTTCACTTTAATTGTTTCATAGTGACCTTAACATAAAGAAATTATTTCATAGTAACTAGAAAATAAAATCAAGAATGGAAATGGTGAACATGTCAGAGTCAACAACCCAGCTTGTGAGCTATAAAGCATCTTAAGACCACCCTGTATAATTCACAGATATTTTTAATAGAAAATATGAATATATTTGCAGATTTAATTCCATAACAGAACTGTCAAAATTGATTCCAATTGTGCCTTAGCTATATTTTGAGTCAACTTTCAACCATAATGCAAAGGCCTTGTAGATTGGTTTCGGATGACACATGCAGATTTTTTTTACTAAGAAATACCCATGGCATGAGATGAATATTGTTTATTTCATTATATAACCAAACCATAATGTCTGTTTTCAGTTTGTCTGGGCTGGAATACTGAACCATGTTGTTGACAAACACGAGTGGCTATGTCCTCAAGACAGTGCTGGGAAAATTGTTCGATGTCAACATGGACCACTCGATAGTAACAGAGAGAAAGGATGGCTAAAACCAAATAGTCCAGCTCATGTGGCATTGAGGAAGCTTGTCCTTGACAAGAGATTCCTCAATCAGACTCATCACTATTTAACTTTCAGGTTCGTGCTAACTATGGCTTAAAGTGGTATTCTTTAAACCAGTCATCAATACTTTTAACCTTTTGTTGCATTTATCTCACTTTTTTGGCGCGGAAAATTTGTTGGTTTACAGTATATCTGATTTGCAGTGTAACATAATTTTGTTGAATTGTTATTGTTATTCCACTTCTTGTTGCAAATGTTGTCATACATGTAACATTAATTTTTGGGAAAAAATATTTCTGCTGTGTATAAAGGCATTTTTTTACATGGATTTTTTGTGGATATCAATGTTTTCATGTCAATTTCTTAAAACTTTTTCAGATCTACTGCAGAATTGGAGAATTTCCAAAATCTCATTTTGATGTATGCCTCCAAACGTATCGCCTACCGCCCACCAACATATAGGTCACGAAACTTGTTAGCTGCCATTGACCACAACAGGCACATTAACAGACCTTCTATTGTTAACAGATATGGTACACTAAGGTATTGCCATGCTAAGAAATTGTTTAAATTGTGAATAGTCATATTTAAAGTACATAGACTAGTTGACTTTAAAATATTTCATATTCAGTCTGTTCTCCTTTTCTAAGAAACATCCCATAAAAGTTGAGGGAAATAGTTGAAATTGTCATTATGTGATGCTATAAAACAGGTATATATTCAAATGTCCTGGCTAATGCTCTTCATCATTGATAAAGTATAAGACAGAAACAGTGAAGGTGTCGGAGTGACAGTAATCAGACGAGAAAATTATAATGTAAGAAGTATTTATGATTTATATAAAAGCATTTCTATTTCAGGTATCAAAGAAGTTTCAACAAAAAAAGTAGACGCTGGTCAGCTTACCCTGTCAAGGAAGATAAAAGATATGATTATATTACAGAGTTAATGGAGAAGGTTCTAGAAAGGAGGCTAAATGACAACATTGGCATGAATAGACCCGTAGTTCTAGAGAACGATGACCCTAGACGCATTTCACGAGTGTTGGCACCAATACCGCCACCAGCTACAGCTGAAATCGTACAGCAGCAAAAGTCAAGATTTTCATCAAAACGAGATGATAATTAGACGACACCAATAGATTGAATAGTGTTTCGATGGGATTTGATTACTTTTCTATTAAATAAAAGATCAAAGCTATGAACTTGTTTTTGTCAGTATTTGTCTAGTTGTTGTCAGTACTTATTACCTTACCAAAGGAATTGTACATCATATGTATTATGTGTTTGCTTTAACCCATCAGGCTTTTGGTTTCCTGGCTGGTTTGTTGGTTGAATGGGGTTTAACACCACTTTCAGCAATATTTCAGCTATATCGTGGCATCCAGTTGTTATTGGGGGAGGAAGCCGGAGTACCCGGTGAAAACCCCCGACCTGTTTTGGTTTGCAATAAAGAATATTATATTTCTTATGTATATTTAAAAGAGTAGAAATAGAAAATGCTGAGATGTGGAATAAATGTGCATGAGACAACATTCTAACCAAACAGCAAAGTACTACTTCACATAAAGAGAACATAGAGAACAACAAAAGACCAACGTCCGCAACTCGCCGTTCTGTATTTCTGTATATGGTTCCAAAGAAAATCATAAGTACAAATCAAAACCAGTCTCTGTACAACCCAATGCAAGGCCCCTATTCTTGATAATAATACACAACTACATACACAACACAGTTACACTTCAAAAAATAAAAACAAACAACTTTAAGAATAATAGACTTTAAAAAATAAAACAATAGTGATAAAACAATATTGCAGTTATCCAAGTCGTCCTGCCAGAAAACCAGTATATTGTCCAAAACGGTCTGGATATTTATCTCTTATCTTCCATACACAACATGAAGGGATCACCCTTCTGTTGCCTGCACCTAAATATCCATGGTGCCACAAAATAAATTGTCTGTAGGCAGCGAGTCGCTTGCCTCTATTGTAGTCCTCATCTTGGTCCAAGGCAAACACATCTAGTCTATACTGTTGTGCTACACCCAAGACAACTTCATCTAAGACTACAAGATCAAAGTCCTGAAAAAAAGAATATTATTTATCATTCATATTTGTATACCACAATCTAATAAACAAAAACAATAAGGTTAGCGATGTTTTCCTTTTAATTATAACAAACAAAAAAGTTGAAAATCAAGGATTAATAATCACTTGTAATCATAAACTTTGAATGCTATTTTATTTGATTTTATTTTACAAGTAAGTAATTTGTTCAAGGTTACAAAACGAAAACCTGTATACCTGTAGTCTTGACAGGCAGTTCATGGGAAGCTGGTTGCAACACATCTT
Organism: Unio delphinus; assembly: GCA_029339505.1. Classification (NCBI taxonomy): domain Eukaryota; kingdom Metazoa; phylum Mollusca; class Bivalvia; order Unionida; family Unionidae; genus Unio; species Unio delphinus. The sequence goes on from JAQISU010000119.1 coordinate 1,871,408, forward strand.
CTCTTCATCTGAGGGCATTTCCCTGCAATGGGTGTATCGACACCAGTCTGGGGCTGTGACTCCTGGAGCAGGATGATATCCTCCTTGTTGTTCCTCAGTTGACTTCATAAGGATGTTGAATATAAATTGGGGATGTGCTTCCACAATCTTGCAGAGCAAATCCTGCCTTCCCTCATCTGTTAGCTGGCTCACTCGTTCCTGAAAGAAGTTATAAGCATGTAACGGATGTCTAAATGGCCAGTAATAAAGTAATGTGTGAAAAGTACAGGGGCGTGCAGCTTCTTATATTCTATTACCGTTAGTTTGACTGATTTTATGCATATATAGGCTAAAATGACAATTTTTATCTGACTTAAAAATTTCCAAAGACAAAATATTTTTTTAAAATGCAAAACTAGATTTATTGTTGACAGGTGCTAAAATGTTGTAATCACTAAAAACAAGATGACTAATATACCATTACATAGAAGTATAATATTATCTATAAAAAATAATTTGTACTTACCATAAGCTGTTCATCTCTCTCCTGGCGTAACATCTGGACTCTCTCTGTTCTTGTTGGAAGTGCTGGTCCATACTGAATACCCCTAGCTCTGCTGTCTGCACCCCTTGCTCTGCGTGCTGCGCCCCTTACTCTACCTCCTGCACCCCTAGCTCTGCCTCTTCCTCTCTTCTTAGTCCCTCTTTGGCTACATCCCTCACTGTCACTCCCGTTGCCACTAGAGCGTCTGCTAAAGTGTAATGATCCGTCAGATGACTGTCAAAATGAAAAATGCAAAGTTATTTCAATCCTTGCTGGCTTGCGCTATCGGCAATACTGGTAGACTCAATGCTATAACGGTACAAATACAAGTCTTGTCAAATTTTATTTAATTGCAGTTAAAAAGAAAAGTAACATGTCTTTTAAAATCATGTTTAGTAAAATAATACAATAAAATAGACAAACAGTCAAAATATATTGTTATAATGGATATACAGTATATCAATAAGTGTATCCTCTAAGGGTACAGGACTGAGAGTCAAAAGTCTCTTTGGTGTCAAAACTGGGGGTCAGAGTGAGTAAAAAACAAACATTGGTATCAAAACTGGGGGTCAAATTAAAAATGTGGGGGTCCCTGAAGCGCAAATGAGGGTAAAGGGAAACGCTGATCAATTTTAAAATTATACAATTGTATATAGTGCATTGGCATTAAGTCCGTTAGGATACAAAGTAACTAACTTATGAATCCAAAAAGTTTCTTTAATGAGTCGATTCATGTCACCATGCATAATATATAATGGCATGAAAGAAAAATTGAGTCTAGAGTGATTATTGGTGTTAAAGTGTGTTGAAATATTAGAGGAAAACTGAGGATCTCTATTTATATAAAAGCGATGATTATTGGATAAATTTAGGAGACTATAATATATATTAATTAATTATATGACCTATATATCAGGTAATGAAGGATTATATTGTATTATGAAAGGAATTACATCTCTATTTTATATTCTGTTGTGTTTAAGCCTCAAGCTGAGTCAGATTACAGGCTTTGTTCAGTGCAGAATGAATTATTTGTGTTGGATAATTTATATTTTGGAAATATGTTTGCAATTTATCCAACGAATTTTGTAATTGACCATCATCAGAAATAATACATCTGTATTTTTTGGCCTGGCTATATGGTATACCGTTTTTACTTGATATGGGATGACATGAGGAATATTCCACTTATTGGTGGATATTAGTTTCTTTGACATGAATATTTGTAGGTTGTTTGAATATTAAAGACGTCATCAGTTTCTTTCACGACATTTCGTGCCTGAAGAAGCATAGATTAAATGCAAAACTAGTTGCACAGAATTTTCGACGTTTGTGCTTTTTTTTATCACATTCAAAAATCATGTTTAGATATTTATATAGATTTGCATGCAATGATTAACATCACCAATAACGTTCTAAGCAGTGATAATTTGACAATCCATCAATTTTCGTACGAGCATTACAATTTCCCCTAACTGTACCCCAATATAAAGAATCGTCGAGATTTGCGAGTATTTTCAGATAAAAGTAATTTTCCGTCGAATTTCTGTGACAAAAGGCTTTGCATTTGTAGAAATGTGCATCAAAATACGCATGCATATCACTTAAATTGAAATGCAATGCATAAAATAAGTAATTATCGGAGTTTTTCAATGGGCGCATCTTAGATGTACTTACCGCAGCTTCCATGGCGAAGATAGGTCAAGGTTCAAAACACCGAATCGGAAGTCTTCGTAAACGGTTCCGATGAATAATTAATAAGCGTCATGGCACCAAGAAGACGAAGTTGTCGAGTGAAAAAAATTAGGTTTCTTATTAATTGAACGAGTATGATGTGTTATGGCATCCGCAAAACAACGAATTTATAAACAAATAGTTCATATCAAGCTAAATTTCCATTCTTTAAAATTTACCAAATTTGACAGCTTGTATGCCTTTAATTATTTGTCCGGTCTTTTTTGAAATTGCAGATCGATAAATTCCCTCTGCAACGCATTGAAAAGAAGGTGGACAAATATCAAAATATCTACCGGCTTTAGCTATTTATTGAAATAATATTTCTTCGTTAGTTGTTGTATTAAAAGATCTTACGGGTCTCGCTTTTTCCTTGTATTGTCCAGTGTTTCCACGTTTCAAATTTTCACTTTGTGTAACAGCTTGTAGATTTGATAAAGAATTGTTCTTAGGATTGGAATCAAAGTGATCGATAACAAAACCATCCTTGATCAATCCATGGAAACATTCGTATATTATTCTATGATTGAGATGCATTTTCCCTCCAGAGTTAAACACCAAATACCCTCGATTATTCACAACACCAACTGGCTTCTTCAATTTACAGTTTCTGACAATACCATCACTGGATGCTTCATAGTTTGTGATCAATGGATGTGGTCTGAATTTTTTATTCATTTGTATACTAATACTATTTGTCTAATTCATTGTTTGGTCTAATGATTGCATTTGGAAATCTTCGGATGTAGTCTTGAGGAGTTCTTATGACTCTGTCGTTGACGCTGTCAGGGTCAGAGTCATTGATGGAGTTTTAGCTCTCTTATCATAATAACGCTTCAACTCTTTGTATCGCTTAGCACCGCAACTTAGACACAACTGCGATTTTCCTCTAACCCCAACCCCACATCGTATGCAGGGTAGCAGGCCAAGGCTTCCACGTCGAAAACTTTGCATATGATACCCACAGAACTCCTTTCTGCATGATTTGTTACACGGGATCACTGATCCAACCATGCGCCATTTGCAATGATTCATTATATAAAAAACTTTCTATTTAAATACTTGTTTTAATTATAGCATGAAGGAGTTCGAGAGATTATCGAAAATTTCGCCTTGGAAAAATGTTAAATTCAATCTTGATAGAGTCTCTGATACACCAAAGGGTACAATTCGTGATAGAACCATTATAAGTAATATCAGCGACTGTTAAATGAATTCAAGCGTGATGGAGCATCTCACTTTTGGTCGATATTTCGAATCGATGGTGACGTTGATGCTACCATGAATGATAAAAACGCAACAGTGATAATCTCACGTCTTGGGCAGAAGAGGTATGTTTTTTTGAGTGAAATACATTATCCGCGGCGAAACAGGAGATTGGATTATCAGGGATAAATATGAACCCATCTTGAAGGATAAAAGAACCGTCGTTGTTAGTCGAGATTCCAAACCAGGAATTCTGACTGGAATTGACAAACCATATTACGAGAGATCCGAGTTGTTTATGGGATATATCCGCTAAATAATAAACCAAGCATTGAAAAACTAGCACTGATGAAACTGTCGTCGCTGACTTCGTCAAAAATGAATTGTGTAGCAGAACGAAAAATAGAACACTTCACAAATGCGCTGCGTGAAAACAAACTGACTGATCTAAGACGCAAAAAATAAGCGAATGGGAATTAACAGTTAGGAAGAACGGAGCAACGATCCAGGATATAGCTAAATTAGAAACATCATTAAGATTCCCAATATCCGTAGCGACGATAACCGGCGAGATATTATACGAACCGAAATATAAATCACAAGGAGCTCCAATCAAAATTGCTGATCATAGCGAACACGCGTGGACACCTGCGGTAACAATATTTCCACGGGATAGAACCGTAAAATATCTACCCGTGGAATTTTCCGGGGTGTTCTCCGGAGAAGAATAACTATTCGATGCTATTCACCAGTTGAGTAAAAACAATCCTGTGTTAGTGTGGTTACTTAACTCCAAGGGTAGATTCGATCAATTTGCATGACCAAATGGAGAATTATACCGCACTGAGGCTCTCCATGAGGCGATGAAAAAACTAGCTAGTAGTTTCTCGGAGAATTTCGACGACGAACAATTACTAACAAACTGTTTTACAATTCCGTCGGATGCAGCTCATTTTGCGAGAAAGAAAAACATATGGAAACCAACGCGAGGTGAGTTTCTATCAGATGTCAAATCAAGCTGCATCGAATACAACCACGGCAGATTATGGAATACAAAATACGACCGTGAAAGTATTATTTCAGTTGATATGGTCGCGTGTTATCCGGCACGTTTTCTCGGGTACGGAGAATGCGCTAAATACTTCAAGCGATTTGGACATCCCACACACGAGATGGCCCGTGTTGCTATTAATGGGCCACTACCTGATTTTGATTTAACCGGATTCGCTCGTGTGGTATCATTTGAATTGACTACAGGACTTCATCCGTGCTATTATGTTTGGATTGGTAGACATATATCTGAAAAACACTGGATGCCAATAGTGCTGTTACGGTATATGATTGATTTTAAAATGCTGTTATCGTTGATTGTCAGTGAAGCGATTATATCATATCACGCGCAGACTGAGGTTTGGTTACCACAATCCGATAGTCTAGATAGTATAATCAGCAAACAACGAAAACAGTTTCCCGATCTTGACGAAGAATATATCGTGAAATGGTCCAAACAGCTATTTGAAGTTAGGAATAAAGACGCAAAAGATCTCGGTAGAAGAATAATCGGTAAATTTACTCAAGGTGGAAAATACAACAATAAACGATATTCTTCACGGTTGATTATAGATAGCGTTGAGTACGATTTTATAATTGCGGATGTAACGATTAAAGGCATATATGTCGATCGTAAAGACGCTTTCTTGTCCGACGGAACAAAATTTGGTACAATTGTAACTTACGCAGACGGAGAAAATATTGAGTATACACATTTGAGAGCATCTATGCTGGCTTATGCTTCTATCAATTTATTATCGATGATAAATAGATTTCCTGACACCGCAGTTAGAGTAGCCACTGATTCATTTTATATAGACGCGAAACACAGGGAAGAGGTGGCCAAATTGACAAATTCTGACGAGAGTTGGGGGTCATGGAGAATTAAGCGGGAAATACCGTGTGATTATTCCAAATCAGCAGATGTTACGATTGAAAACAATTACTTAAAAGGTGATAAAATATCAGAACTATCTAATCCACCACAGTGTTCTGATTCAATATGTAGATACAAAACAGTTTATTTAAACGGCTGTGGTGGATCAGGAAAAACGACTCGTGCGATTGAGTTATTACGTAGAAACGCTTGCGTTTCCAAATCAAATATGATTGTACTAACACCGACACACAGACTTGCTAGAGAGATGAAACAACGACGGTTATATGCCTGTACTTATCACAGTTGCTTTCGATGGAAAGGCGATGAATGGACTCCAGAATGAATGGGTGAGAAATTTATTCCTGAAGTCATTATTTGGGATGAGATATGCACAGTGTCATTAGATATATTACAAAGATTTATCGATTGGTTATTGCACGCGAACACAAAAGTAATAATGTGCAGCGATCATGGCCAACCACCACCATTTGTCGGTTTATCGCCGCATGATTGGCTAAAGAATTTTGTAGACTATTATGAAGAAGTTAACACCGATCATAGAGCACTTGAGGAACAATTACGAGAGTTCCAAAAACTAATCAGATTACAACCGGATAGAATCCAATGTGAGATAGCGCGTAAAATAATTTCAGAAACACCATTAAAAGATTTTTGGGAAGCGTGGAGACCAAACGATTTGATAGTGGCAAGTAGAAAGATAGTCAGTGACACACTTCAGATGAAGTTATTTGAAACGCATAAAGAAAAATTTACAACACTTTCAGTACCGTTGTGTTCTTGGCCTTCGGATACACGAAAACAGAATATTAAAGTTGATATTCCAGGACATCATGAAAAGCAGAATTTAGTGTTAAATGATATTGTGTTGGTTGATATCAGCATCGTCGAAGATGCATTGCGCGCTGATAAATCCCCATGGACGCTAGGGTACGCAGCGATGATACATTCTTCACAGGGATTAACTATATCAGATACGATTGTTTGGATGGTGAATAATCACATCGAATGGTCAAATTTAGTTTATCTCGCAGTGTCCAGAGTACGAAGAATAAATCAACTTCGAAGAGTTGTTTTAGATGATAATGACACTACAATAAGTGATATTGTCAGCCTTGACAACGTCAAGGACATAATCAGAAAAAAACTTTCTGGTTATAAACAGCAGGATAAAATAAAATAACAGAAAATTTGACATTGATGCTGAATTAATAATTACGTTGAAGCAACAACAGAATAAATACTGCGCGAGTTGAAATTGTATAATGCGTTGGTGTTGGTCGGGTAAAGATCCTCGCCAATTTACCGTAGACAGGAAAGATAGCAACGTAGGTCATACTAGAGATAATGTGGTGCTGACTTGTCTTGAATGCAACTGACGCAGAGGTGCTAGTTAAAACCACGCGGCGGTGATTGAGTATCCTCGGGTATCACTTGTAGTTGTTCACGAGTAAATCCTCACTGAGGAGCAGTTGAATCCAGTCTATAGATTGCTGGTCTACCCATAGATCGTGTTATATTAGATATATTATGCGCGGTGACACTCCAAATAGGATCAGTAGCTCTTTTTGTGCCACCTTCGAGTTCTCCTGGTTCATATAAATACCTAACACTGACATTGCCGAGTATTGGTTGTTTTGAAAAATCTTTTTGTGGTTTTACAGGAATATACTTCTTTTAATCGCATTGTTAGGTTTCATATTAATTGTTCGAATAACCTCATTATTCAGCGCGGTAATTACGCTTGGTAATCTCTTGACCTATTCACGGGATCATTTATGTTGAATAAATTCCTTCGCGTATTGATATCCAAATAACCTCTCAGCAAGTGTACGATTAAATCGTTCAACAATTGCCTGATCGCGATGTAATGCAGTATGCCCTCGTCTGATAGTGACATTATGATACTTCATTGTTGATAACACTGCACCTTGAAATTCTTTGCCAGGATCAACTTGTAATAGATTTGGCCAACGCAGAGGACCTCGTCGATAAATCCTTTCAAATGCAGAAGCCACTTCAGTTGATGATTTTGTTTTTAACGGTTCTGCTTGTTTGTATCGACTTACAACATCAACTACAGTTAGCGCGTAATTGTAGCTACCATCATGCGGCAGAAATAATATATCAGCTTGATGAACCTCATTAGGAACGGTCACATCAAAATGCGAATAGTTAATTTGTTTAGGCGGCGGTAGATAAATTTGCCATATCGCCTGTTTAGATAACCAATCCGCTGCAATGGTATATTTCACCTTTGCGGTGCTAGCGAATTTACTGATTGCTGCCTTACTCCTCCAGTATCCTTTTGGAGAATAATAAATAGATTCCATGTTGTTATTAATTACCGGCACCTAACATCAATTTACCTTTCATAGCCGATTTTACTAACCATAACCATGAAGCCAACTTTTCTTTGAAGGATTTATCAATGATATAATCCAACGCATGAATTAATTGTACATCTGCGATATGTCTGTGTTTCAGATTGCTGCTTTTATAAGCAACATCATGAGCATGACATGCCTTATCAATGGCGTTTATTGGTTCTTCACCACGTCTAGGTTGGTTTTGATCATCGAGTCTGATATCGAGTCTTCTCCCGGGTCCACAATAACTATACCCTGGAAGATGTTTTTCTCCTGGATACTTCGCCCATGGTGTTCCTGGGAGTTTAGTTATCTTGGCTGCAATATCTCCTCCTCGTTTTTTTTTAAATCCTTGGAAACAGATCTAAATTTTTTGTACTACATTGTACACACTTACCAAAAAGTGCTAATCGGTTATTTTTAGTAGTAATCATCGTCAAGTCATCTGTACCAGTACGCGCCTTACACTTCATACAATATAGATCCATAATATATTTATTATAACATGAATGTAATTGATTATTCTGCTACCCGACGACGGGAACCTATTAAACACCATGCGATGTTGCCGAATTCAATTAGAATGATTATAATCGGACCATCTGGAAGTGGCATGACACAATTGTTACTTAATTTAATAACGAGATGGATGAAATGGGACAAGTTGTATTTGATAGCTCCAAGTCTAGATGATCAGCAATGTTACAATGTATTAAAAAAATTTAACGACAAAGCGGTAGAAGAATCTGGCGAGGGTATTATTGAGTTTATAACTGATATCGATGAAGCACCGAGCATTGATGATATTGATGGAGGTATTTACAATTTAGTCGTATATGATGATATCATGCTAGACAATCAAAAGAATCCCGCTAGGATATTTTCCAGAGGTCGGCATAAAAAACTGACGTGATATATGTCACTCAACGATACACACAAATACCAAATGTGATCAGAGATAACTGTAATATTCTTGCTGTATTCAACTGAGTTGATACACATACTCTTAGAAATATTTGGCAAACTTGGTGCGGCGGTGATATGGATCATAATCTCTTTAGAAATTTCTTTTGTCGCGCTCAGTCAATCCCACACGGATTTGTGACGATAAATTTATCAGATCCTCAGACGTGTCGGACTTGATAAAATATTCGGTTAGCCTATAGCAGCAGAGGGGGCGGCGACAACGGCAATGGCGTCTTTGAGGAAGCCTCAATTTACCGAATCGACGCTTTTTTTAAATACATTTTTCTAGGAAGCCTTGGTTTGTCAAATAGACCTTTCTATTAAATATTTACGAGAAGGAAGCCTCGTTGACGCCTAAAACGTTTGTATGATTCGCCCCCTCTGCTGCTGGTCATGTCAAATCACAAAAGTAAGATACTGGGTCATGTCAAATCACAAAAGTAAGATACTGGGTCATGTCAAATCACAAAAGTAAGATACTGGGTCATGTCAAATCACGAAAGTAAGATACTGGGTCATGTCAAATCACAAACGTAAGATACTGGGTCATGAAAGATCACAAAAATAAGATACTGGTCATGTCAAATCACAAAAGTAAGATACTGAGTGATGTCAAATCACATTTTTTTTTATTGCTCATCAGCATTAAATAAATAATGAGTAAACTTCAATAAGTAATGGTGCTGAGATTGAATATATACATTTAAAGAAATCCATGAACACTATATTAGACTTTAAAATGGCTCTAATAACCAGTGGTGAATGTATTTTGTTTTAAGTTCTATGACATGATACATGAATTGAAATATGGAACAAAAGTAATTTCATCAATTTAAACAAGCATAAGCTGATAATAGAACAATGATTTCAGATGGTTTCTCAGACACTGATGATGATGAGATAACAATGGTTCCCATGGGGTACACTTTGGTATTTGATAATGTGAACCAGAAGACTCGTACCCGCTACAGTACACGGGAACATGGAAATCAGATGCTCAATATGGTTCGGGCTTATGCAGTAATTGACAGAGTATCTTGTATGGGTCTTTCTGATTATTTCCCCTCACCCATGGACATCATGCATATCCCAGTTGAGTCATTCTACCTAGATCATGTAGACTACCAACGTTTGAGGTTTGTTATGCATATTGATATTGTGTATTTAACTATTGTAAATTATCGTTTAATGTAATAATCATTTGTAAACAACATATTAGATACCTAACATTTGTCCCTGATTGTAAATTATATAATAACATAATGATCTTTAATTAGCAACATGTTCAGGACATTACTTGTTCCCTTTGAAGAAACCATGGATTACCTGATTTTGTCAAGCTAAAACGTATATAAATTACATTGTAAATAATGTAGATCCAGGGTCATTAGTAACTTCCCATATTCAGATCATAAATGCCTTAAGATTTCAAAATTTTCAGCAATATCTCAGTGCCTTCATCAGCGACTAATATTGATCACTTGACTTTAATGGTCACATGATACAAGGAGACTTGCGTAGATGGATGGTTATTCAAGCCCTTCATCATTAGGTCTTGTGATCAACATTTAGTTACTAATTATCATGAATTATCCAGAACAAGGAAGCAACCTTTTTAATTAGATGCAGGGTAGGTTGTTTTGTTATATTAAAGTCACAGTCTGTAAATAGCTTTAAAGTAAACAAGATTTTATCATTCCTGTTTTAAGTTCAGCACTAAAATAATTTGTTACCGTGTACTTTTTAGAGGAATCATTTATTTAAAAACAATTAACATTCCGTATCATATCATTTAATACTCAAATTCATTCAGAACTGTCTATACTTTTGGACTTGTGATAGAACTTTTTGGATTTAAGTCATATTACTGCAAGTTCCAATTTAATTTTCACTTTGTATTTGAAGTAAGTAATTACTAATTGAATTTTACTCAACTGTTTGGATTACCTCTTCTGGTACTTTGCTTAAAACCATAGAGTCATAACAAGTTCATTAACTGATTAAATACAGAGATAATTACAAATGTATACTTATTTATAATTTGTTGTGGGAGCAAAGTGCATGCATGTCATTACCCCTCCCCGCAAATAAACCTGTAAAGATTGTGATTGCTTTCATTTCTAATATAGTTATGCACAATAATATTTGCAAAGAATTTTAAAATTATAATCAGTGTCAGTTTCTTGTAATTAGAAAATATTCCCGGAATATGGGAACTGACCTAAAAAGAGGAACACTGTTATCTATCTTGAATTTAGTATGTTATGTTAATTAATACTGAATAGTTCTTAGGTATATATACCACTGAACTTCTATATTGCACTTTATTTTCATAAAATCAGTTTTTGTTTTACAGATATGAATTCATTATATTAGTGGAAAGAATACTAGTGCAGGAAGAGCCATTCAAATGTCTATTGGATAGAGTGCAGGCCCATATCCCCCATAAATATTCAAATGAACTTTGACAGAAAAGGAAAGTTGTAAGTATATATATATATATATATATATATATATATATATATATATATATATATATATATATATATATATATATATATATATATATATATATATATATATATACTGAATTTTGCCACTTTCTTACAAATGAAAAACATATTATTTACATTAGAGCTGATCAAAGTGTTGGTATTGCATTTTAATATGGAATAAAATATAGTGCTTTAGTGCTTATGATTGGTTAGATTTGAGATTTATCATAGCAAAACAAACAAAAATCATCTTGCAGTTAGTTATTCAGTTCCCAAAATGATTACCTTTCACCTATTACATATGGTGGGTGCCCTTTGCTATTGAGGAAGAGAAGAAGCCCTTTTCCAGTAATGTGATTGGCTTGATGTCTTAGAAGAAGATTACAGTTTTAGACAGTTTATTTGAGGATATTAATTTAATAGCCACTTAATGTTTGTGACTGATTGTATATTATACAAACCAGTTTGAATTATTATTTGCATTTGATTGTACTTAATTATATACAAACTACAGGTAGTCTGAATCAAGCATATTTGGCACTGAGAACTATTTTATTTGACTGTATACGAATGTTTATTGACCCAATATTAAAATTCACCATTTTTTATACTGATTCCCCTAGGAAGTATGGCAAAGGATGAGACCAAAATTGCAGATATGGTTGATATCATGGTAGTATATCATCAATATGTCCCAGTAAGTTTGGACTCTGACCCAATATCCTGTATTCTTTATGGGGATGCCCTAAGTTGTGAAAGAGCAAATGATGCACAAATTGCAAGAATCAATAGGGGATCCAAGTGGGACCGATTACAGGGGCTTGTTCCATCAGTACAGGAGTGCCACAAGCGTGAAATACTATTAGAGGTAGGAATAGAAAGCAAACAATATATGTGATTGCTATTTAAAATTCAGTTTCCAAACATTTTAATTGTTGACATGCTTTTTCTAGCAATCGAATATCATTTGTTCAGAAGAAGTAAAGTATTACTTGTTTTAATAAAGGATCAAGAATTAATTGAAATGAAATAAATTATAGATATAAACTCCCAATAGTCGGTGGTTCTTTCCAGGGTTTTTCCGGGTTCTTCTTCCACCATTAATACTGACCGCCATGTATAGCCTATTATGTGCTGAACAATGGCGTTAAAACATAAACAACAACAAAAGACTTTCTGTATAAAGAAATGAAGATATGAAAGCTGAATGGAACTTATTTCATTATTGAGGTGTGTAAACTAGAATGCCCTAAACTCCGTTATTATATCTAATAGTGTAAGAAAGCATTTGAAAACTAATCCACATTCACATATTTGAAATAAAATTATTATTTAGTATTAAGTAAAAGTATAACACAAACATTTCATCTTGGGATGTTGCTTTGTAATTTAATTAGACAATATTTGCCGAGCGTGCATGTTGATTCTGGCTTGTCAATTCATCTAGAAGAACTCACTGCCAGAACCTCACAAAACAGAAAGGACATTTATTCAACATTTATTTGCATATGCATATATATATCTGATCCTATTTATTTACAAGCCATTATAAACAAAATCTTCAGATGTACCAATCTTACTTTTGACAAAAACCTGATTTGAACACATTATCATATCCAACAAATATTTACAATATATAAGTAGTACAGACCCAAAACCTTTCTTTTGCAGGATACATTCAAGCTCTTGTATAGACCCCAAAGTGCATGTGATGTGCGCACATTATTAATATTATATTATAAACATATACAGGCACCACAATGTCAACAGCAAAACCAGCTCCTGCTTCAATTACGCCACCGATTTACTACACTTTGCAACTGAGGCCTATGTCATAGCCAATTCAAGATCAATGATAGACGAAGACCATATTCCCAAAGACATTGAAAAGTTATGGTGCTATTTTCAGTCTATTGCAAAGAAACTGGCAACCTTAGGATTCCATCCTCCAGAGCTACAAGACTGTAATGCTTATTCCAGCTATTGTGGCCTGTGCCAGTTAGAGAGTGATAATGAAGAGTTTATATGTTGTGATAATTACAGTTGTCCTAAAGGAAGATGGTTTCATCTCGCATGTTTGGGGTTAAGTGACAATGATGTCCACCTTGCTGAATGGTTCTGCTCTGGGCAGTGTGAGGTCATTTCAACAAAGAGTACCAAAGACAACAAGTCAAAGCAGGATCACATATTTGAATACTCCAAGGTTCTTTTATGAAGATGCCTGGGAGAAATGGCCCATTATGATGCTATCAGGGAAGGAGATGGAGATAGAGTAATCAACCACTGGAGACATGATATGATAGAGCTTTTTGATGAGCACCACCCCAAGTACTTTGTATGTGAATATAATCCTTTTAAGTGCACTGGTGGAGTGTCCTCTCATCTGGCACACCAACTTCGATGGAATATAACAGTTAATACTGCAGGGAAAGCGGGACACAATATTGAAATTGACTTACAAATGGAATTTTTTAACAGAGAATACAAGGAGGCTGTCAAGGTTTCCAGTGGAAATCTGACTGATGACACCATAGACTTTTTCCAGAGAAGACATACCACACTTGTTGGTTTACACCTTGTTATATCACATATAATGTATTGATGAATCTCTGACTGATTGTCAACCAGATTTTATTTTCTATTTACAAGCACATTTAATAGATAGTTTACATTAGGTTCTTTAGCATAGAAGGTGCTGATGTGCTTTTCAATTCAATGCAGCCCAAATCCACTGTAATAAATGGGATTGTACAGCTATGATATGTTGATGTGTCAATGAAATACTATCTAGAAGGTCTGGAACGGAAATTGGAGCACATGGCTAGGCATATTTTCAACATGTACTTCTAATCAATTTGCCATATCAAAATGGAGTTTTCATTATATAAATTTTTATGAATAAAATAATCACTAATCCAAAAAGGTCAAAATAGCTATCTTCTACATCTTATGACCAATCCTTTGAATCAATATGGGATTTTCATCAAAAGCTTTCTTAAATGTCAGCTTGTTTCTAACAGAATGATGTGTCAATGAATTATATGCAGTCCACTTGTTAGTCACCAGTTATAGTAAGCCTTGAATGTGATGATATGCCAATCAAATTTATATGCATTTTTCATCTTCTGGTAGTTGCAGTGTTATATAGTCCTGAATGTGCTGAAACATCAATGAGTTATATCAAATCCACTTAAAATGGTAATATAACATATACATGTAGACATATACATACTGTACATGAGTACATGCAATTTTTGTATGATTCATTGTCAGTATTTGTTTCCTGCATTACTGTTTTCATATATATATATATATATATATATATATATATATATATATATATATATATATATATATATATATATATATATATATGAGCAGATAACTTTAAACCAATCTTATGTATTTGTTCTAAATTAGGTCAGAGAGCCTTGAACACTGTAACGTTTCACTGAATTAAACATAGTGCACATTCCTGTCAGTTAATAAGTATTTCAACCAAACCTCTACAACTGGTCAATGACGTTCACAGGTTTTCCTGCACATCCACATCTGTACATACAGTTAACACAACACATGCAGACTTTACATTCACATCAATCACAATCCTCTTGACTACACATTCTGAACGATGGTAATGATGATTGGTCCATGTTGGAGAGAAGGAATAGTTCCAGCACAAAACTTCTCAGACAGTCAGATGTGTTGCAAAGCTTCTTCATATATTCATCTGAACAGTGGCTAAGAGACCTAGGACATATGTAATATAATCCAAGTCCTTTATGCCCATCCCGAGAACATCTTCCAACTTCTTGCCAATAGGATAGAACTGAATTTTCAACCCCCCATTGTACTACAATATCTATATCCTCAACCTGAATTCCTATACCAAAGACAACGGTAGATATAAGAACTCGGATGGAACCCTGCAGTTTCACAAAATCTTCCAGAATTCTATTCACTGATACCTTATCCGTCCTGCTGTGGAACATCTCAACTAGACGATTATTGGAAGCTGGCTGTTTATCTTTGTATGCATTCTCTGCCAAGTCTTCCATCAGCCACATAAAAATGTTCTGGCAGTCTCTCATGCTTTGGCCATAGACAGCTATCTTCCGGGACTTATCCTTCCTGGACATGACATGCTGTGGCAACCATGCAAGCACTTTCATTATGTCAGAAAGAGAAACATTTTTAATACTATTGGTATGTTGCATAAGAAACAAATACAAGTCAGGACATTTTGTTTCACCTTATATTTACTTTATTCACTGATTTGTTTTTGTCTGTTTAAATGCAACATATTTATCTGACAGAAAGCCCATGCTCACTGTTTATAATTTGTTGGAATTCAAGGAAACTAAACACTGCATTGCAACCAGTGCAGTCACTTTAAGCAGACAGCAAAAGTTTGGCTTCATAAGAGAAGTGTCAAGTTTAGAGGGGTACAATATGTTAGTAGAATGAAGAGAATGAAATTTGTACCTTGCTTGCAATTGAATATAAGAGGTTTTCATCAGTGCAGAAGGGTGGGTGCATCACCACTATGGGAGTATGTGTTGAATATTATAAAAGTTGTCCTTTAACAACTTACATTTCCCCTATTTGTTTCAAACAAAACTAAATAATGTGTTAACCCTATCTGTATTTCTACTCAAGTATCCCTTGATTCTTTTATCTTACCACTGCTAGTAGTTGCTTGTATTTGTATGTCATTTCTTTATCAGTAAAAGTTTAATAGCATGAGCGTAATGTAATGAATATCCACAACCAATGTATGCTTGTATTTTGGTGTTGGGGTTTATTTCAGGGAAATACCGCTAGAGACAGGTTTGTATAATAATTTATATATTTCTTGAAATTGTAATGAACAGACACAAAAAAGTATTTGCTCTAGCGCAAGGATATTTGTGATGAGGGGTGAACGGGTCTGGTTAGGTATAGTGGACTAAGGAAGCTAGACCCTACAAAGGAAATTGATCACGTGACTCATTTTAAGGCGTATGAATATAATGTAATCATTCTCAGCGTCACTTGCAGCAACACTCTTGGAGATATGTGTTGTATATTTATTTGATCAAAATTTTTACATTTTTTCTTCTTTCTACCTTTCGATTGCTTTACTGTAACTGTTTCTTAACACTATTATCACTCATACTTATAAAGATTTGTTTTCTTGCTCACATTTTGGAAAGAAAAAGGTTAGTAGAAATATTTGTGTTTTGTTCTGTGTTTTTGTAATTTTTATTTGCATAGTCATTATCTAATGTCTCCCAGACAATGACTAAAGCACTTATTTTGGGTCATTCCCTTTGTAAATGGTTAGATCGGCAATTGTGGTTCGGATCGGATCTTAGACTAGCTCCTTCTTTCACCATAACGGAATGTTGTAAAGTACACATGAAGGGAGTCGGGGGCGCACTGTCGACAAGTTATTGTTACATGACTTGAATGAAGGGCATGTAAGAAGCCCGGATATTGTTGTTCTGATGATCAGTGATAACGATGTTAAAGCCGAAACATCACCAGAGGCTATTGCACATATAATGGTCATCATGGCTACTGTTTTACATAGGAAATATAGGGTAAAACATATCGTTCTTTGTCAGCTCATGCTTTGATTCCCGGAAAGGTTACACGAAGTTGGTGTCGTGGAAATACTTTACCAAGACAAAGAAGCAGCCGATACAATCTACAAGGAGATGTATTGTAAATTGGTGAAAGAGGTCAATGATATTGTGAGAGCTGAAGTGGCGGCTTGTCATTATATAACATTTTCGGATCACAATGTCAAATTTGCCTTCGATAGACCTCGGGTCAAGGGGAAAATTCACTCAGATGGAATTCATTTGTCCCCTAAAGGACAGTGGCACCTGTATAGGTCACTATGCGGAGCTCTTCTCAATGCGTGTTATAAATTAATGCATAAACGCTCAATGACAACTAAGATAGGCTAGGCGTTGTACTGATTTGTATATGTTTTGCCTTCTCTTTTTCTACTCTTTTTTTATTTCATGGTATCTGTTCCTTTGTGTTTTGCAAACAGTTTTAGTATCTGCCATTGTGGAGGCACTGGTTCAGATCCCGTACCTGATCATTTCGGAGTGGTTTTTGGAGGCCACTTGGGGATACGTATTAGGGGCTCTATATAAGCAGTTGCGTTTAATATCCAAACCCGTCCCGTAACAACATTGATGGCCATATACTAGGATTTCCTTGTACTTAATTATTATTCACAAGAGGTCTTATAGGGGTGGCTTCCAAGAACATATTCCAAGGCATTGTGTGACCTTCCTATGAAAGGGAGATAACAGGCCAGGTCCCGTACCTGTCCGTTTTTCTTTTGTATTTTTATATCAGCCTCATGGCCTCATAACAGGTCCGGTACATGCCGGACCGCCGGTAAATAGTTCAATGTTTTATGTGATCTGCCTGTGAAAGGGAGATAACAGGCCAGATCCCGTACCTGTCCGCTATTTATATTGTATTTTTATATCAGCCTCTTGGCCTTATTACTGGTCCGGTGATGCCGGACAGCCATTTTTGTTGTACCTGCCAGTACATATTCCAACTTCTTATGTGATTTGCCAACGGATGGGAGATAACAGGCCAGGTCCTGTACCTGTCCGCTATTTCTATCATATTTTTATATCAGTCGCTTGGCCTGATAACAGGTCTGGTGCATGCCGGACCGCCAATTTACTAAGAACGAAGTGTCCACTCCAGCATATTCTACCATGTGAATAAGCTTAAAAAATAAATAAAATCATGTACATATATACATCACTTTCTGATTATTATTTGTTTGAACATACTCCAATTAACAATAGTGGGCCTTGTTCCTATTACACATACAGAGTAGCCCGTATTACTTGTTTTATTGCTTTTTGTTCACTACACACTTTATTCTAACTTTATCAGCTCATGGCACCCAAGTGCAAAGCATAGGCTGGGTGTGGGGTGGGCAGTAAAGAGGGTTCAGTGAACCTGTTCTCGGAGTAGGTCTAGGGAGCAACAAGAACAGCAGCATGCGTCGGGAGTGAGACACACAGGAAGGAAAGCCAACCGAGCTACCATCGACTGGATAACCCATCAGGTGGTACAGCAAATTACACCTATCATCACTGCACATGTGGACAAAAAGTTGGACCACATCGTGGGGATTCTACAAGGGACCACTCAGGGGGCATCAACCTGCCATGTCATCGCTGGAACGGGAACAAGGGCCTCCTGCCACCTCCAGCGCCCTAACCAAACAAATTGTCCAACAGTCAGTTGGAGGTAGCATTGCACAGGCTACCTCAGCTTTAACAGGACTCTCAGGTATAGGTACATACTTAAAATGTGAATGGTCATAAAAATCAATGCCATCAGGTCATGATAAACATGGAACAGATGTTAAATAAAAGAATGAGGTACCGGTCTGGACATCTGGCAACGGTATGTGTGTTCCCAGTAAGATGTTGAAGCAAATTCTCAGATCCTTCTCCACTTTTCCTGTTGGTGTGGCAGTAAGGAGAAGAGATGGAATGTGTTGGAAATTAGTCACAGATTGTTGATACTCCTATCAAGATCCTCGACATTTGGAGCTTCTTCGATATCGGTGATAAATTCAATAATGTCTTCGTCGGTTATTGATTTTGCGCTCTCATTAAAATCTCTTAATACCTCATAACCTTCTTGGTCGCATACAGTTAGGGCTTCAAATACAGTTGATCCCATTTCATCCACTTCATAATCAAATTAAGTAACAGTTGTGTTTTACCGCTTCCAGACGGTCCAATGATAATCCGCATTGAATTTGGTAACTATGGATGATGGTTTATAAGGGTTATTTTTGTTTTCTCGATGAATAGTCAATAATTTCCATTGGATATAATATAAATATATTATGGATTTATATTGTGTGAAATATAGGTCACGTACACCGACGATTGATCCAACTCCTGTTGTAACTAAAAATAACAGAGATGCAATCACTGGCAAGTGTGCACAGTGTGGTATAAACACATTCAGATTTGTTAGAATTAAAAACATGGAGGTGATATCACTACCAAGTTAACAAGATTCCCAGGAGCTTCATGTGATAATACCCAGGGGAAAAACACAATTCGGGATATAATTACTGTGGTCCGGGAACTCGACTCGATATCCGACTCGATTATCAAGATCAGCCCCTACCTGGCGAATATCAAGTAAATACCGAAGTAAAGACCTTCAATAACGACACATCTCTGACAGCAATATCAACCAGCACAATATCATTTAACACGAGTGTTTGTTTCTCGAATGTTCCAGGAATATAAACTTTAATACTCTGTCGTCGTGTATTTGTAGGTCTATAGTATAATGGAACTGGATCCGTCGGAAATATTTCTTCATGTAGATAAAATAATTTCATCTGAAGTAGATCTCTAATATTCTTTCTGCTCGCGATTATCAAATCGTTTGGTCTCCATGTTTCCCCAAAATCATTAATTGATGTTTCAGGGATTGTTCTACGTGTTATTTCAGTTGAGTTTTATCCGGTTGTAATCTTATTGCGGATTTTAATGTCGCCAATGATTCATCAAGCGATCGATGATCGGTGTTAGTTTCTTATAATAATCTACTGTTCTTTTCAGCCATTCATAAGGAGATAATCCAGTGAATGGTGGCGGTTGACCATGATCCCCACACATTATGACAGCGGTGCATTTTGTTTGTAGCCATTCCAGAAAATTTTTAACAGCGCCAACGATACTGTACATATTTCATCCCAAATGGTGATCATGGGAATATATTTTGTTCCCATTCGTTCAGGTGTCCAAACGGTGCCGTTAAACCGAAAATATATATGATACGTACAAGCGTTTACTCCTCAGGATTTCATCTCCCGGGCAAGCCGATGCGTCGGTGTTAGAACAATCAAATCGGATTTTTTCCCAAATAAATAGATTAGTCTGGTTGTCTTACCGCATCCTCCTGTACCGTTCAAATATACAGTTTTATTTCTGGTTATTGGATCATATACAGACGGCGATGATGATATTTCTATTATTGTATCTGCGAGGTAATTATCATCGATGGTTCACAATATCCGTGTAATGTTTCCAGTTTTATTCTCCATGATCCCCATTTGCAAACTCTTCGACGGTTTTCTTATGTTCGTGATTAAAGTAGAACGAATCAGTAGCAACTCTAACAGCGATGTCAGAAAACCTATTTATCATCTTGAGTAAATTTATCGAGACATAAGCAAGCATCGATGATCTTAAATGAGCGTATTGTGGTTATTCGACTTCGAAGTATTTAATGATGGTTCCTAATGTTTCTTCTTGGACAAATAGGCCATTTTCCTTGATGTAAATATCTGACTTTTTGTATCCGCGATTATAAAATCTAATTCAGCGTCATCTAAAATTAATCGCGTACAACCTAGTTTATGATCAAACGATCCACCCTGAGTAAATTTTCCAATTTTTTTCTTCCGAGATTTTTTGGCATATTTTTCCTCCTCAACCTCTGTATCGTAATCATCGCTGATTTGTGGTGTCGGTAACGAAACCTCGGTCTGTTTCCGATATAATATAATTGCCTCGGAGATGGTCAGCGATGTTAACATATTTTCATCTAGCATGAATCTTAATAATACTATTGGAGCGCATCTTTTCGTTAAAACATACCAAATACATACATTCCAAACCAAGCGTAAAAATTGGATAAAGATTTTTAGCGAGATTAACTGATACCACACGAGCAAACACGATCAAATCAAAATAAGGCAGAGGTCCATTTATGGCGACTCTTGTCTTTTCATGTGTAGGATGACCGAACGTTTAAATTATTACCTGTATTCACCGCACCTGATAAAACTTCCCCGGTAACATACAATCATGTCAACGGAAATAATATTTTCGTGATCGTATACTGTATTCCATAATCCACCATGACCATATTTAACACATCTCGCTCACACGTCATCGAGAAAATCATATCTGGTTGGTTTCCATTAATTCTTTTTCTTGGAAAGACGAGCTGTGACGGACGAAACAGTAAAGCAATTTCGTGTTATATATTCTACGTCGCTCGAATATCGTCCAGCGAGATGACTCATATATCCTTGAAGTTCTTCTGTTCGATATAATTCTCCATTGTGACTCACAAATTGATCGTATCCTCCTTCTTCCTCACTTTTATATAACCATAGTGATCCTCGATCGGCTTTACTGATTTCGTGGATATTATCAAATATATATCCTTGATAATATTGTATCATTCAGGGAAAACATCACATAGAACTACTCCATGCATGTGAATTATGATCGATGCGTTCAATCGAAGCGCCTCTTGAATTATAATTGGATTCAAATAACCTCCCCTTTGATAGCTTTTTGGTTATCGGAAATTGTAATTTCTTTTCTAGCTCGATATCATCGTTTATTGAGGCTTTTGTGTTTTTAACCGATTCGGCCCATTTGGTTATCTTGGATCTTTTTAAATCGGTTAATCTATTTCCTCGATTTGCGTTCTTGAAATGTTCTACGACTCTTTCAGCTACACAATTCAACATCGATGAAACTCTCATCGGTGAAAGTTTATTGATATCTGGTTGATTTATTATAAAGGTTCCATACGTTTTTACTGTTACCGGATATGCTTGATTGTAACATGCGCTGTCGATCCTGGTTAATACTCCTGGTTTGGCTTTATTGTTAATAATTGCTGTTTTTTTTTTTTTGCTGTCACGTTTGTCATATACCCTCCAACCTTTCTTGGAAACTCTGCTGAATTGTATTAGCATATAATATTGTTTATTATCACGATCTATCTTTGATAATAATGCCGCGGCGAGTTTAACATTCATTTTGTTATTATCGCGGGGTGTTGTGTAGGTCGACCATACATAATCGGCTCCATCCTTGAGACATTCGTATTTTGCTTCGTTGATACTTCTTTTGATTTGTAATCCCCATATTCGCGGTTTTATTTTACCATCGACTTCAAAAACCTTTTTCCTTCTCGGTGATATATTTATGTCGGTAATTTTGGAAATATCTTTCATATATGTTTGCTTATTAAATATATATATTCAATTAAATGAATCAATTATTATTAATATCTCGATGGAGCAAAATTATTGCAAGTGGCTATATAAAGAAAACGCAGGTACATGTTCAAAAAGATGCGTAGGAGAATACTGAGCGGTTTATAGTCAATATTTTAAACGAGGTTCTAAAGGTATTGTTACTTGTATTAAATGTGGATATGGTTTACGAGGCAAAACTCGATTATGCTATGATTGTAGCGGTAAACAATTTTGAGAGCTTGTTAGGCATTATGCGAGGAAATATACCGTTGTATTCCATGAATCTTACTATATTACAGGAAATCATCGTGAAAAGCAATTAAATAGTAGCCGCCTAAGATATTTTAATGAATCAGATCGAATTTGTTTCTCATCCTATTTACAGCAATTATGACACATCTCGTTGTGAAACCATTAGGCATATCAAACTAAAGAGAAAAATTGGTTCGATTGATAGAAGAGGTTATATGTTGATTATGATCAATGGAAAAAAGATATCGTGCTCATCGATTTATTTATGTGTTTTAATGAGGTGATCCGTATTGGTCTTGTTGTTGATCACATCAATAGAGATGCTTTGAATAATCGTATACAAAATTTGAGAGCTGTGAAAATTCTCAAAATTCAGCTCCGAAAATTAAATCCCAGCAAAGACCATCTGTTATATGGATAGCGAAATAAGATATTTGACATCAACATATTCCGCTGGTAACCATTATGATATTGAACGTAGAGCTATAAAATATGTCGCCGAAGATATACAGTTTGCAACGTTTTCAACACAATATAAAAAATGGTATCATTTCTTTACGAATAAATTAATTACTAAATTGTAATATATGGATGACAAATCACAAGCAGAGTTAATCATGTCAGCGATACGAAATCTTTACAATGTTAGTGCAGAATTCGATAGAAAAATCGAGGATGTATCATCATCCCCACATCTCGATGAAGAGTTTGTTTTAAATCATTATATGTCAACCGTGGAAAAATTCATCAACTAGGTTGAACATCATCTCGATATCCTCGCGGAGAATTCAGTTATTATCACCGCGTATAATTTTCATTATAATTACTTTATTGCGATACTTCATTTCTATGGCAGCAATGGTAATTTTCAATATGAATATGATATATGCCGTAGGATAAGAAATGTATTTAGCAAAATATACAATACATTGTCTGAGACATATTACGGTATTAATTAAACAAATAATTTGCTATAGGTATATGAGCGACGAAAATATCGCATAGTTAATAATTGATCTTGACCGAATAAGAGATATAGTCGGTGATTAAAAAATATTCACCAGTGAATTCATCACCGAGGAATACGTAGGTGTTAAATCAATGGGAGATGAGGGTATACCATCACATAAAAACGAGTACAGGATTATAAAAATAATGACAAGCACGAGATAAAGTTATTTATCGAAATTATGACGAATTGAAATTGCTAGTACCAGCTTCAAAGCTTATTAAAAAGATATCCGAGGACATCAACAAGGTTTTCGAAGAAGTAGGACGACAAAAAATTATGATCGCAGAATTCGAAAAGATGTTGCTGGATTAATGACAAATAGGTACTTTCAAACGTTTATCGAGTGCTCGGGTTTTTG
Source organism: Unio delphinus (assembly GCA_029339505.1). Lineage (NCBI taxonomy): Eukaryota > Metazoa > Mollusca > Bivalvia > Unionida > Unionidae > Unio > Unio delphinus. The sequence continues at coordinate 1,895,339 of JAQISU010000119.1, forward strand.
GTTAATATCTATCATATTTCTTGTTTGTTATTTTAGCTCTCAAATCATTATTCGCCGCGATAAGTTTTTTTTATAATGAACCGTTAACACTTTATTATGATGTTCTTTTGTGACCTCAGTCGTGTACTCGTTATTTTTCATTTGTAAATCCACAATGATGTTATAATATATCCCGTTGGCGTTTTTCAACGCGGAAATCTCCTGTTGATAATCAGCCTCGGTTTTCTCCACGGTGATCCGAAATTGATCCCGCCACACGTTTAACTCAGTGATCATTTTTGTTTTAACTCTGTGATATCTTCTCGGAGTTTTCGTTTGTTAGCTCGGTATTGTTGTTGAGCCTTGCGAAATTGTTCAGCGGACCCTTGAGTTATAGCGAAAACTGCCTCTTTTGCCCATATTTTATACAACCTGGACTATTTCGACGGGTCGTTTAATACCGTGTAACGCTATTATTTTTTTTACTTCTCCGGTGGTAAGATAGGTTGGAATTCTCATATATTTTCCAAAAAGAAGTTTTCGAAAAAAAAATCATGCTAAAAATTATGGGACAAAAATTATAATGATAATCACAGAAATTAAAACAATCATAGTTATAATTATAATAATGGAACTTATTTAAATTTGTTGGGTTTTCATCGATGATTTTTTTTATTTTCGCGATAAAATTTCTTTGAGACGCTCCAGCGAGATACACGAATGAGCATAATTTAAGATCTGATCGCGGTTACATGAGATCATAGTCACATGATCACGTTGAAGTTGATCTCGTAGCTGTTGTGCCAGCAGAAATCTATCATTGCCGATCTCGTAGCTGTTGTGCCAGCAGAAATCTATCATTGCCGATCTCGTAGCTGTTGTGCCAGCAGAAATCTATCATTGCCGAATTCATCGATGACAAAATCAACACACACCCCCGTAATTGTTTCCGCGAATGATCGCGTCCTCGAGCTGTTGTTTATCATCGATGTATACTCGCGTGAGATAATACATTATTGTTACAGCGTTGTTAATTTTTAATTACTAGCGAAAATCCTCTACGATCGCACATCAAGAGTAATCTGGAATTGCTCATTTGATAATCAATCAAGATAAAATTTTAATCAACGAGTTTAAAATTTATTTTTGTTATCCAGTTGTTATTGCACACTAAATATACTGGATTAATCGGCGTTTGCTTGATCAAACTCCCCTGGGATACTTGAGGGGTAAAAGTATCTAAAATATATCCTTGAGCCGCTTGAATTGATAATTCTGTATTCACGTTATAACTTCCATCGATGATATCACATGAAAGATTCACAGCGATCACCGAGGTTATATCAACATTACCCAGTGATACATGTATACCTGTTCGAATTATTATATCTGAGATATCTATCTTGGACAGGTGCATCATTGAGAAGTTCTGAATCATCTGAGTTAAACCTTCTATTCCACATAGCGTATATCCTAGAAAATCCCTTATTGATGACATCATTGAGTAATTTTTTTTAATTATGGTACATTCTAATCGGGAAATCTATATGTTGGGATATCTTCTACACGTATATTAGATATTTTTGCAAATTCTATTTTAATGTAATTAGGACGATTTAACATATGTTGAATAAGCTGTAAATTAAATATTTCCATATCGGTTATAATTTGATTACATATTTCTATGTATTTGATGATCCCCTCCCCCACTGGAGCTCATTGAATATATTCGTAGTAATTATCATCAAGTTGTTATGTTGGAAAACATTTTTGTTCGAGCATTTTTATATATTTGTCAAAATTATTTTTTATTCCCGTGAAATGTTCAATAATGTTGATAAATTTACCCAAGCGAGTCTTCCTCCTTCAAAAGATTCATTAAACATGATAATATCATCACCAAAATCAATAATTGTTTTATATGATATCTCTGCATCATGATATGCTTTTTATCTTTGGTATAATCAGATAGGTTCGGTTCAGGTGGACGCGGTTTTGCTTCCACTGGTGGTTTTTCTCGTTAAGGAGGTTTTTCTCGTTTAGGTGGACGCTGTTCTTCAACTGGTATTTCTTCCACTGGTGGATTTTCAGGCCATCCTAATATGGTTCTGATCGACGAATTATATATATCTACGGCGTAACCAGGAGAGTTTATCACAATTGCGGTTGACAGCGATGGTTCATGAACTTTTAACTCGATCTTACATTCTTTTCCTGTAATAGATTTTATCCTGCGTTGAATTTCATCGTTGATATCCTCGTAGTCATAACTTCCTTTGGGGAGATATATGGTTTGCCAATCGGAGGTGCCGTCTGGTTTGTCCTTGTTTGCAAATACAAAACGTGTTATTGGGTGTTAACCAGCGACGAATGATGCTGATCTGATATTAGGCCAGCTGTACTATTCTCGTAATTGTGTAAGCGCGATTTCCTTTACTGGAATCGGAGTTGGAAAATCAATATTGAATTCGGGTTTATTTGCTATGATCGATGTCATGGTAGTTTTCACTGGTGTGGTGTTCTCGACTATCCGTTGAAGTAATTATTGTGGGGATATCAATGACATTATTATCAATATGTTTTTTTCTTCTAATATTCACATCACGAAATCGTAAAAGTTGACCATGGAAGAGAATTCATCATCGGATATTATAGTGTTATCTAGACTAGACGATATCATTGCGGTCAATTGCGAGTACGCGGTTGACGTGGTATGAAATTTAATGGTTTAATCATGTAGTTTACGTGGACTACACGAAGATGTTTTTGTGTGATGATTACTAATACTCATGTGATTGTTGTCGCCGCGGAAATACAAATTGGAACGAGTACAGGAGTGATCATTGTCACCGACGATAATATCATACCAGTTCCAGCGATGCCACCTGAAACCGAGTACACGATTATGTCAATTTGAGTAATACGTCTATGATATTTTTTACCTTTGCTTGGTATTCATTTGTAAGATCTTTGAGTTTAGTTTGTAGCTCTCTGACTTGATCTTATCGATACGTCTGGGTGGTCATTATTTAATTAAGCTGTTTACTTAAATCAACCACAAATTATACGTACCATATGATCGACGCTCGAGCTAAACTTTTATCGGTGGAAGTTGTCTGGAATCGTTCAGTTGATCCCTTGTCTATTACAGCGATGATAATATTATTAACAACAGCGGATGAACTCTATGATAAATTAAACTGCGTCGGTGAAACCAGGGTTAATCTGTATATACCTTCAATATCAGTGGTAACATCAATAATATTATTTTGAGGTGTCCAAGCAAAGGATCCATGAAGTATCGAATACATATTAAAATATTGGTTTTAGTCAATATTTTATTTGGATCACATTTAGCAATTTGTTCTCGTTTCAAAATTATTTTTGCACCACAGGTGCTTGCGTTTTTTAATTGTAATTTTTTTTGCTTGACCGGGAATCAACGTGACATAAACATGATTATAAGACATTTTTATTTAAATAATAGATTGATCTAATTGTCTACATGCTTTCTACTGGAGCGTCAACGACTTTCATTCTTCCACCGCCACCTTCAAGTAACATTGATTTATCACTGAGAATAACAGCAATTGCTCTATATGGACCATCGCCAGGTGGTAGTTCTGCTACCCGGGCTCGGAAATGTATATCAATGACACTCTGCCTACTTAGGTCGAGGTGTTGCAATAAAAATTAGTAGATAGGATACAATCTTTAATTTCTACAATAATCAAAAATATGAGCTAGCGGAAAATATGAGCTAGCGGAATCGCGCATGAAAATCTCTCATTATCATCTAACATCGTTTTACGAGTTAAAAATCCTAGATTAAAATTAGGATTACTGTTAATAATCATATCTTCGATAGCAGCCGGAGCAGGAGCAACAATAGGTTGACCAGCAGCACCACGATCATTTGGTCGTCTTACAATAAATTGATTATTATCGGCGTGATCAGTAGTATCCTTAGCGAGCATCATGTATTGATCAGCAGTTCTTAAATAGTCGTCGCAATATCGAGCTAACCCAACTATTGTGGTGACGACGTCAACATCATTATCGATAGATTCAATCTTTCTGGAGTCAATCATATATTGCGCTCTACTAAACAACGCCATAATACCATTATTGACAAATCCGATTTGAGTAGTTGAACGATTAGGATATGGCACATTAGCAACATCTTGAATTACTTGACCTTCTACTCCGACGAAAGCTTCGCAGGGTAAAAATTATATACTTGTATCATGAACATGAAGTTCTATTCCGGATCTAGAATCAGGGTTTATTGCGTGATATGAATACAATTGATAATTGCTCACGGAATCGTTTTTGACAACCGGTGCGTCCATATCAAAAGCTTCATCTGGAACCGAATTGAACAGTTCATTGTATAAATTCCGATCTAAATCATGATCTCGCTGATCTTGTCAGGCCACTATCGGCGATTAATCTCGCGGAAATATTTCTTTGTGATTCACCACCCTGATTTATCAATGGTGCTAATGTTTCGTTTACCACGCTATTTACAATCTTACTGATATTTCATGGCATAAGTTCCATAGATGGTAGTTTTACCGGTGCTGTTGTTTTTTGTTTGTTTTTTTTTTGTCGTCGAATTAACGATATTAATTTATCATTAGCGGCATTAAACGCGCTACTAGCGAATAGCACTTATACCTCAATCGCGAATAACACCACTTGCTTTCATCAATAATTCTTTTGAGACAGGTGCTATTTTTGGAGCGATTCTCTTGAATAATCCCCGAATAATATCACTTAATCCGTCTCTGTAGTATACTTTATAAACTGGCAATCGTGAATGTACTATGTAGGCGCTGGTAGGTTTTGGCGTGATTTGGATGCATGATCCTTTATTTAAATGCTATTTATCTAATTGCTTGACTAATTGTCACGGACAACAATTAGTCACTATGTTAATCATCAACTATTTCATTGATAAATTTGTGATAAACACCAATGTCCATGATACCACCTTGAAATAGTCGTCGGCAGATATCAGCGGCCTCATTATTTTTTTCCGTGGAAGTATTTCCTGCTCGCTTACCTCCAGTGAGAACTTCTAATCGTGCTATGTCGGAGAGAATATTTTTAGGACAGGGAACAAGACCACTGCTATGAGTTCCAGAATGAGAAAAACCTTTTCATTTTGTTTCTACTTTAGTCGAAGAAAGTTCATCAGATTTTTTTTTCTCCTTGTAAAGGTTATAATTTTGATAGCTGAAAAAATTTAGGTTAGTAATTCAGCTTTTTTACTTCATCTATATATTCCCCATATGTTTTACATCACATTTTACCAAGTTTTTTTTTTGATAGATTTAATATGATCGGGTCCTAAATATTATTTTTTAAACTAAAACTTCTAACTGCAAAATCAGCTATTTCAGATACATCATTAAATTTCGTTGTTTTGATTTCATTAAGCGTATCCAAAAGAAATTTATCAGGAAAAGCAACACCTCTTTTATGAACACCATTTTCCTGAGGTTTAATATCTCCCTCTGGTTCAGGTTGAGGTTGTACAGCAACTATACCTGCTGAAAGATCTCGAAGAATCCTTTTGTTTGCTTAGATCGTGTTGCTATTTTTTCAAGTTTTGGAAAAATAAACTTTTTTCCTCTATCTTCTTTAATATCCCCCAAAATAACTCTTTCAGTAGCCGTAGCAGCTTTCTCAGTAGCCGAAGTAATAGGTTTAAATAATTTTTCAGTATCGGTAATAAAATTAACCTGAGCTTCTTGACACGCTTATAATTTATTTCTGAATGAATCTCTCACCGAGATAAACTTTTTAATCGCGATTAATCGTTCTCTAGTTAATCAGGTTGTTGACGATTCTCCTATCATTATTGTTATAACGACTATTTGATTACTAGCAGCCAATTAGCGCACGATGACACCACTACGCGATTGGATTTCGAATTTGTTGCATAAAAAAGCCTTTATTTGCTAAAGAAAGGCTTGTATAAAATGGTCTGTTCAGTCTTCCTGCTGCTTGTTGTCCGTCTCAAGAAATAGAGTAGAAATGCCAGGAGCATTTAGTTAGCTTGGCGGTGAATTGATTATGATACTAGTGATGCATGGGAATCATGCACCGCAATCGATCAGTCACTCGCTCACTCACTCATGACCAACAGGCACATTGGTACACGACACGAGTCCTGTGTCACATTTCTTTGGATATTGTACTTGTTGAAATTGTACATGACCTAAGAACGGAGTTAACAAAAATGGCTACTCGTATGCACTCGAAAAATCACCCTGTAGTACACAATCTTTAGCAGTTATTAAAATAGGGAAAACGAGACCAGACAATACCAGTTTTTGAAATTACTATGAATGAATTACAAAATATATAACGCTGAAAAGCTTTTATCGGCTCATTTTCTTTTTTCTTTTTATAAGTTCCTTAAGTGAAAATGATCAAGCAGCACTAGGAATATTTTGACAGTTGCACAGCTAAAGTAAAGCTGTATAGCACAGTGTTTTTGAACCATTTTATTGGAACGGAGCCCATCAGAGCGTTTAGATTGCTCGCGGAACCACATAGAGTGACACAAGAAAACACCGATTGATACAGGTGTATGTGTGTAGCACTGTAATTGTAGCCCAAATAAAAGATCAACTTGTGTGGCCAGAATAGCCGATATTACTAGTTATTAAGTTAATTTAATGTTACCCGTATTTCCTAATTAATAGGGACACTTTTAGATCTAGATGCCCAGAAGAAAGGAGGACACCGGTGCTGACAATCAAGATGAAGCGAGGCCCAAGGAACAAGAGACGACAGGAGGACACCGGTGCAAACAAACCGGAATGAGAGAAGACTGGTTACCATTACGTAACCTTCCATCTAAAAGCCCTTCTAAGGACTACTGCCATTTAGCCATTACAGAGCTCTGATTTGGTACGAAAGCTCAATTTGACAAGCTCTTTTGAGAAACCTAACTTGATCAGTTTCGAACACCGCCAATCAAAATTCACAATCCATATAACCTAACAGTGACCATCCTACATATGTCGCACAGACATTCTATAACTAAAATTGTTAAGGACATACAATCCGTACACTGGGTACTAGAAACATTGGTATGTTAGGAGTTAGAAAAAATCTTCAGCTACACAAAATTTGATTGAATTACACAGGTGGCTTCACATCATTGGTATATTTTCCGTCCATTAGTGAAATTGGACCTGATTTGAAATAAGTATGGCTAGGGCGTTTCAAAGCTGTCGACATACATGGTCTGGCTTATCGGACTTTTTCATCCTTTCTCGCGACCAGAAACCCTCAACATGACGAGACGTGAAAACTATTTTTCACCAGTCATTATTTGGTGCCATTGCACCTCTATTATACTTCTTCCGACTGGTTGATAGGGTTGAGTGCGTGTTTGATCTTTTCCCACTCACCCAGGTCCTACATTCATGTCGATAGTCCCTCAATAGGGGCGCGACATGACGACCATATTAAATAGCACACTTTGTGTGTTTAAACGCCTGTGGGGATTTGGCACCATTCCTTACCCCACGGGAAAAATTAACTTTCTTTTGAAAGATAAAACAGTGAATAATGACCCTTCGTGGCCGGTTCACTTTAATTTAACATTCATTCATCCAAAACACTAGCCTTTATTTATGAGTGTTACTTAGATTGAGAATGAGTATGATATCAAAATTCTCATTTTGACTGATTCAACCAAAATGTACCAAATTGGTAAAATCTTATTTTCTCAGGTGTTCTGTATTTACTTGGGCATAGTTTTTTTAAGGGAACTTAAATTTAACATTGTATGTTTAATGACTGACAATAAAACAAGATATGTGAAGCATTTATCATAAAAGATGCTTTCAGTAATATCTTTATTAAATCTAGTTTCTTTCACAATAGAAAATTGTTACAAAATTAATACCTGTAATAATTATTGTGCCATTTGAAAATACACTGAATTCATTCGTTGATACCTAGTGAGAATAAAAAACAAAATAAAACATGTTTCTTGAATTGTTCTAATTTGATTTTATAGAATGGAGCATCGTCCTAGTTTCCACACCTATTGTAAAAGACAGAGTTCATCACCAACAGGAAAGACTCCTCTGCAGATAGAGAAGCGCAGACAGTTAGAGGTATATTGTACAATGTAGTTACATTTGCTGTTGGCAATATTCTGTACTAATTAACTTTGCAAAAATTCTGAATATCTATCCTCAAGGTTTAAGGAGATGCTCATTTTATGCTGATACTCACATTGAATCAGATATGTTACAAACTTGAAACAGATATTCTCTTAAAACTATACATGTAAGGTACACATGGGAATATAAAAAGTATTTATTATTATAATGAAGTACTGTAATTAAAAAAATATAATCACTGCTTATATCTGAATGTTTACCATGCCATTATTATATGCATACATCAAACACAGTGTGACACATTTACTGTATTGCAAGGCAACTATTGTATTTTATGACATCATGTGTGTTTTTACATTGATATATAAATGACATATAAGCACACATTTCATAGTCTGATAGCTTGTCATCCAGTATTTTTTTCATTATATACTCTAGTGTTTTGTTTTCTTTGTTATACTAGTTATTAGCAGGTAATTTTCTTACATTAATATTTAATTAGCAGCATTATAACATTAAGGATTAAAATAAAAACAATAGGTAAATACTTGCATTATTAAGTAGCAATAGGTATTTAACTAACACATATTTGTCTTTCCGAATTCTTGATAAAATTATTTGTTTTTGAGCCTAAGATTTATATGACACGTGCCAACTTGTCCTGTTTATTGATTCCGGTTACCAGATCAAAATAAATCGTACAAGAAATGGAGCAAACAAGAGAAGTTTGCAATTATGGAGTTTGTGGAGGAGCATGGGATATCATCAGCAATATTAACAAATTCTGGGGGGAGTGTGCACACTACATTTTCCAAACTACTGGCCTTGTGCAATCAGGTTACACTTAGCAAAATATATACAGAATATGAATTTCTTTGGAATTTAACACTACCTACCTTTTAACTGTAGCGTCATTAACTCTGAAGCAGTATCCTTAAATTGAATGCATTCCATTAACTTTCATGACAGATAATTATGATACATATTGTGATTTTAAAATATTTTATTAATGGTTTTTGATTAGCAAATATTAGTTTTCATTGTCAGCTTGGTTTAGTTGTATACTTCACCTTTTGTCTAGGTCTATTCTTTTAAAAGCCCATACATTTCTAAATGCTAGAACTGGTGAATAGTCTTAGGTGTATCATAATGGCTTCATTTTCTTGAGTTTGTGTGGCAAAAGGTCTACGCTAGATTATCAAATATCCAAAGGTTGATAGTGCAAAGAATATGTTTGTGGCAATACCACATTTAAATATATTTCCTTGTCTTTGAATCATGTTTCGCATTATTGGCAACTTGTCATAGGTAAAACATTATTAGCCACATGCCATAGGTCAGGCATTTTTATCCACTTGCAATAGGTAGGCATTATTGCCATTAGTCAGGCAGTGAGAGTTACCTGTCATTTCAGGCATTATGAACCATTTGCCATAGGTTAGGCATTATTAGCCACTTGTCATGGGTCAGGCATTATGAACCACTTGTCATGGGTCAGGCATTATGAGCAGCTTGCCATAGGTCAGGCATTATGAGCCGCTTGCCATAGGTCAGGTATTATTACCCACTTGCCATTAGTCAGGCATTCAGGGCCACCTGCCATATCAGGCATTAGGAATCACTTGCCATAGGTCAGGCATTATGAGCCACTTGTCATGGGTCAGGCATTATGAGCAACTTGTCATGAGTCAGGCATTATGAGCCACTTGTCATGGGTCAGGAATTATGAGCAGCTTGCCATAGGTCAGGCATCATTAGCCTTTTTCAGTTCTTGTTGTCAATGATTGTGATTGTGAAGCATAAGTGCCATAATAAGGATTTATATTTAGAGCTAATTAATTTATATTATTGTTGAGTAATTAAACTTTGTTAGTGCATGCCAAGTCATTAAAGTCAAGGCCACAAAAAAACTTGTGTTACAGGTTGGTTTACTCTACATGGAGTTTTTGGATGTGATACACAGACCTGACAGGGGCAGGTAAACGGACTTTAGTCTGAGTCCAGGATTGATTATCACAAAGTCAGATTGGCATTCGAAACTGGAAAGTAACATTAAACTTCTAAAAACAGTCAGTAAACCTCCATCATGGAATTTTACAGACCATCATCTCCTACACTACATACCAATATCATCCCATTTTAAAAGTAAACATCAGTTGAATAAATGATAGTTGTCTGCCTTTATTCCCAGTTAATGACATGTGATAAATTGTACATATTACATGCAAATTCATCTTATGATGATGACAACATGGATTAATCAGTGTTGGTATAAATTTTTAATAGTTATTTGCAACTGCTCTGATGGTCTAAGTGGTTAGAGCATCCAACTAAAATGCAGAGGGTCACATATTCTAATCCCAAACATGTCATGCGAAGACTTATTAAAATGGTTCTAGCAGCTGCCTCAATTTGTACTCACCATTAAGAAGTTAGTATTAAGACTGGTGGGTTTGGTGTCAGTATAATGTGACTGGGTGGGACATCATACTACATGTCTGCGGCATTATGCTTCAGTGCTAGACATCACTATAAACTGCGACACATCAGACATCCTAGCACTACGACTCATTTGTTTAATACAAATCCAATCACACACAACGTTATTGCCCCATTTTTTTATATTAATGCAGGCATGTACTAGTACCATGCTTGCTAATCAATAATAATCAATCAATAACGTCAGAATAGTTCCCCACCACCACCACATGCATGTGTGAGATGATGATAAATTGGTGGTTTGTTTCAGTAAGCAATTTATATATATATATTGAAACACATGAGAACTTAGTACGAATTCCTGCTTGAAAGCCAACTAATTTCTCCTATCTTAAAGTCAAGTTCAGGATATGGTGGGGGTCAATAAAACAATGGGTTTTTCTGCTTCATTTTCCTTATTAAAATTTATAAGGAAAACCAATGCCATTTTAGTAGACTTGATGAGAAGAGAAATATTTATTCATACATGTATTTGAATTAATTATTGCATTCCTTCCAAGACTACTAAAATAAACTTACTGACCTGGTAAATTAATTGAGAACACAAAAAAAATTCATTTATTATCACTTTTTTGTGCACTGACCTTTTCGTAAGGACCAACATATTATTTTCTCTAAGAAATATGGATTTTATATATTTATTTAAGAAATTTTATATATCTTCAGACCTAATATACATATAACAAAGAATGATTTTATGGTGTGCATGAGTATACCTTCCACTGAAGATGGGCACCCAGCATGAATCACTCTATGCACCTTTCGAAGGTCTGCCCCCATTCCAAGTGCAATTGTCACATAAATGATTTTTATGTGATTGTTTTCACTTGAAAGACTGCACAGAATATATTCATTTACTTTGCAATATTGTGGAGAGTGGTATTGCACAATAATGCAATTTTCTTCCTTTTATTCTCCATTGTACAGTTATCACCTAAAAGTAGCTTAGCTTGCTCAATAGCTTTACCAAACCATACAAGTTTTCTGTAGACTATCGTGACAGGAAAGCATGACACATTCTACTATATATATATATATATATATATATATATATATATATATATATATATATATATATATATATATATATCAATAAGTGTATGTGTGATTATGTAATGGCAAACAACCATGTTTATAAAGGTTGCAATATATCAATAAGTGTACATGTGATCACGTAATGGCAAACAACATTGTTTATGAAGGTTGTGATATATCAATAAGTGTACGTGTGATTATGTAATGGCATACAACCATGTTTATGAAGGATGCGATATATCAATAAGTGTACATGTGATTAAATTAACTTTTTCAGTCAGCAAAGCAATCATAATACGAACCCATTTATCCACTGTGTCTTCTGAAATATTTTTACAAATGACATGTCGTTAAAATATTATGATTTTTACTGTCAATAAAAACTATCTCAATTTATTTGAAGCTAGTTTGTTTAGAGGTTTGTATGGGTGTGGGTGCATGTGTGTGTTGTAAAATGCCATTACTATCTGAATGATAAAGGATATTAAAGACCATACAATGTATTTTGTGTCATCCAATTAATTTGAAATATGTTGATGTTGGGAAAAACATCCTTTGAAAAGTTTCATTCTTATTACATAAGCCCCTTTTTAGTTTTTCTTTCTATAGTACATCCTAAGACGAAACTCGCTATGCTTCAAAAGGACTGCACATTCATGTATCTCATACATATACATAACTGATTAACATTTAACTAAGTTTGAGTCAAATTATGTTGATGAATATTTAATGCTTATTATAAAAACTACACGCGTCATGATAGGCTGACATGTGTGTCAGTACTAATACTGTACAAAGTGTATGCAGAATGAGTTTTTAAGCTGATACTCATCATAATACTAAGTATAACTGATACTTCGTTTTGAATTCTTTCGAATCAGTTCATATGAGTGTTACATAGCTTATTTATTATTTATGAACTCATTTAACATTCTATATACACAAACAAAACAATCTCAGGACATGTTCATGTTTGTTTCTATATATATATATATATATATAAATCGTCGTCGTCGGCATCCGTCCGTCTTCGAGAGACGATGGTGTAGCTTCCGATGTTGGTGTCCTATCTGCACCTTCGCGAGTGGCTGAAGAGTCCGACCCTTGAGTGACAGTCTCTGTTGCACTTGCTGCAGGTGTATGCTGATGCTTGCTGAGGATGTTTTTGGTTCGCCTTCCTCGTGGCTCTCTTTGCAGCGAGGTTTGTGTTTCTCATCTCTTCAGCTTTCTGAGTGCCCTGTCTGACAGCAAGACGCCACGCGGAGCGGTCGTCAGCACAGCTCTCCCAATTGTTTATGTTGATGTTGGCTGTCTTCATGTCCTTTTTGCAGATGTCTTTGTAGCGCAGACGTGGCCTACCAGTCGTTCGTGCACCTTCTACTAGCTCGCCCTACAGCAGGTCCTTGGGTATGCGGCCTGGGTCCATTCTCCTAACATGGCCTAGCCAGCGAAGGCGCCTCTCGCTGAGAATGGAGAACATGCTGTTCATGCCGGTGCATTTTAGAACCACTGTGTTGGGAACTTTGTCCTGCCACTGTATGCGCAGAATGCCCCGCAAGCATCTCAGGTGGAAGCTGTTGAGTTTCCTCACGTGACTCGCGTAGGTGGCCCATGCCTCGCAGCTGCAAAGGAGTGTGCTGAACGCGCATGCCTGGTAGACGTGCAGTTTGGTCTTCTTGGTGAGGTTGTGATTGTCCCAGACCCTCTGGTTCAGTCTCGCCATAACTGCTGATGCCTTGGCAATCCGGCCATTTACATCAGTATCAACGGAGAACGAGTTGGAGATGGTGGACCCAGGGTATGTGTAGTCCTCAACAACTTCCAGGTTGTACCCATCAATGGCGATGGTGGGGGAGGAGTCTGCGTCCTGCACCATTACATTCGTCTTCTTCAGACTGATGGTCAGTCCGAACTCCTTGCAAGCGTGGGAGAGGCGGCATACTAGCTGCTGTAGTCCGTTTTCCGTGTGTGATGTCAAGGCTGCATCGTCGGCGAAGAGCAATTTACGGATGAGAACCTTTGTAACTTTAGTCTTTGCACGGAGACGGGCGATGTTAAACAGCTTTCCGTCAGTCCTGGTGTGTATATACACACCCTCCCTGCAGTCCTTGAAGGCGTACTGGAGGAGAATTGAAAAGAAGATGGCAAAGAGAGTTGGCGCAAGGACACAGCCTTGCTTCACTCCGCTGCTGACTGGGAGCAGTCGTGGGGGGGGGGGCAGCTTATCTTCTTAAGGATCCTGAAGAGTCCACTCCGTCTGACCAGGTCAAATGCCTTGGTCAGGTCTATGAAGGCAATGTAGAGGGGCATCTGCTGCCTTCGACACTTCTCCTGCAGCTGTCGTAGTGAGAAGATCATGTCTACAGTTGACCTGCCTGCTCGGAAGCCACACTGGGACTCGCTGTAGACTCGGGATGCTAGGATCTGCAAGCGCGCCAGGATGACACGGGCGAACGCCTTTCCTACAATACTTTGCAACAACTACGGGGGCATCTTTCTTCTCTCTCTCTCTCTCTCTCTCTCTCTCTCTCTCTCTCTCTCTATATATATATATATATATATATATATTGAAATATGTATCATATTTGCATATAACTATATATATTCAGTTATTAGGACATAAAAATGACAGATGAAAAAAAGAAGTAAGAAGGACACATGTTCATGTGTTTATTAGATACATTTCCACTGTGTCTTTGTGCCTAATTTTAATGGGTCATTCGTTCCACATCGCCGGGCCCTGACTTGCAAAAGAACTTTGTCCATATGACTTCGTTTTCATAGTGGGAACAATAGGTATCAGAAGAGGAGCGTAAGTATATTGCCTGTGTATACACATGGGTGAGGCCGAATAGATATGTTGGACTGGAGTCTGTCAGTGACACGTAGCACAGAGAACAAATTTTGTGTTTGATTCTGTATCAAATGGATAGCCAGTGTAGGGTACAGAACAGTGGTGAGGTGTGCTCTGATCGAGGTACTGTAAAGATGATTCGAGCAGCTGTGTTTTGAACATTTTGAAGTTTCTGGAGTAAATATTGTGATTAACCAGACAGAATTGAGTCCAGTCTTGAAAGTATTAATGAACACACAAGTGATTTAGTGGCATAAACCGAAAGATATTTGCGAATGGAATTGATGCGTCTCATCTCATGATATGCAGCCTTGCATAAGTTCATAACATGTTGGTGCAATGTGAGAGTACTTTCCAGAGTAACACCTAGGTTTCATACTGACTGTGAATTTAATGTTGGTGCTGCTCATCTGTTTTGTTTGAGGTAAAGGATGTGAATGAGAAATTCTTTGTGTTGTAACCAGAATGGCCTCAGTTTTATCATCATTAATCTGCAGCTTGTTACATGTCCTCCATGATTTCACATCAGAAATGCACCTCTCTACTCCATGGATGGTATCATCAACTTCAGATGGGTGGCTAAACCTGTATATCTGGGTGTAATCAGAGTACACTTGGTGAGACTGGGTGATGATCTATGATGCTTGAGAGCGCCTGAGTGTATAGAATGACGAGAACAGGTCCAAGAACAGACCCCTGTGCAACACCACAACATAGATCAACTGGGCTGGAATAGGATCATATGTCTGAATGGGTCATGGGGGTAATCTAAGGTATTTTTGCCACTCTGTATGACTTTTTCCCTTTAGATTATTATTTGTTTCCTCACAACGTGCTCGCGTCGAGCACCTGTGGTCTTTGCCTAATTGTAAAAATATTTGTAAAAATATCTACGTGGCCGATGTGCTTGTTACCCTTTAACACAAGATAGTGCCTGCTATATTTCAAATCGAAAGTGTTAGTAAAATTCGCATTGTGTCACTAACAAACAGAATATTAAAGCAATAAATGTGCCACGGTTAGATTACCGATATCTCTCCATGTGAGGCCATTTGTTTTGATCACGTGACAATATGGCGTCGGCATTCGCCTGACTTAGTATAGCGGAGTGCAACGCATGGTAGTTTGGTTCCCTGTTTAGAATGCTGCCATGCGTTTCACTGTGCTATTACTGTAAATATATTCTATTCATTAGCAAGGCACATTAATTGCCTCCACATGATACAAATTTAATGTGCTATTGTGTTGTAAGATTTCCAAGACAAACCATGAACTGAATTCAGGTTTCATTTACAGGCTTGGTAAGATTCTTTAAAAGTCACTCAATATATCATCATAACTGAAACACATTGTTAGTACATTTAATGTCAAGCACTTTACAGAAGTCTGCATTTTCTTATCACTAATTTGATTTGCTTCCATAATGAATTATATTTTCATTATTTAGCTAGTAAAATTCCAAAACGTAGTATAAACTTAATTTTCAGTATCAATGTAATGGAGATTCATTATTAAGGCGTACATTGTAGACAAGTTGAGACAAATGTTTCATATTTATTTTGTACATTTCATCGTTACTGCAGTTTGACATGAAATTGAACAGTATTTTTATTTTTTAAACTGTCACAATCATTCATCCAAATATATGTCCTAACAGTGATTTATCAATTTAACCAAATGTGTTCTTAGATTTAAATATCAAAACCAATAAAACACACTGACATGTCCATTAAATGAATCACTGAGCCTTGTATGATTAAATATGAACAGCAATAACTCTCGAGTTACTTCGATTTAAATGGAAAGGTATCAAATAAGCACATGCACACGTGACGTTTTTAGTTTCACTTTTTCATCTGTCCTTGTCATGTTCTGATAACTGATACATACAGTTATATGAAAATGTGATACATATTTTAATTTATGCCATTGTATATATATATGAAAAGAAAATAACTTGAACATGGCAGCATGTCTTAAAATTGTTTTGTGCGTGTATATATCTCAAATTAGTTCATTAATAAGAAATAAGTTATGTAACATTCATGTCAGCTGATTCAAAATAGTTCAATACTTAGTATCAATTATACTTGTGCTATGATTAACATCAGCTTAAACACGTATTCTGTGTACACTCTGTACAATATTAGTACTGAAACGCATGTCAACCTATCATGATGCATGTAGTTTTCATGATAATTAAATTATTAAATATGCATCAACAGAATTTGACTCAAACATGGTTAAGTGTTAATCAGTGAAGTATTCGTCAAGTATATATATGCGATACATGTATGTCCTGTCCTTTTTCAGCATAGAGGGCTTCTATTTAAGATGTGCAATAGAAAGAAAACCTAAAATGGTAGTAAGAATGAACATTTTATAAGTATTTTCCCCAACATCAACATATTTCAACTAAATTGGATGACACAAAATACATTGTATGGTCTTTAATATCCTTTATCATTCAGATAATAATGGTATCTTCCAACACACACACACACACACACACACACACACACACACACACACACAGACACACACACACACACACACACACACAAATACACACACACCTCTAAACTAACTTGCTTCAAATAAATTGAGATAGTTTTATTGACAGTAAAAATCACAATATTTTAACGACATGTTATTTGTAAAAATATTTCAGAAGACACAGTGGATAAATGGCTTCATATTATGAATGCATTGCTGACTGAAAAAATTAATTTAATCACATGTACACTTATTGATAGATTGCAACCTTCATAAACATGGTTGTTTGCCTTTACATAATCACACGTACACTAATTGATATATCGCATCCTTCATAAACATGGCTGTTTGACATTACATAATCACATGTACACTTATTAATATATAGCAACCTTGATAACAATGGTTGTTTGCCATTGTTATATTATCAAAGTTTTCTCATTTTCATCCTATTTGCAGATGCCTTACTTAGATCGGATGTGTATTCTCAAACGAGCTGTCATTAAATATAACCAGACAATTCTTGCTTCAGAGACACCAATTATTGGGCTCAGGCCCAGACAAATAGATGCTTTGTACAATCTGAGAGAATCTAAAGACTTAGTTGTTGTATTACCCACAGGATATGGAAAGACTTTGATTTTTTTTAACTGATTCCTTTCTACCTTCAGTGACAAGTCATAGTACTGGAACCTCTCAATGTCATTCTTAATCAGCTTTGCTCAACACTTGATGGACATGTGATACGTGTCACTGAACATTTTCACGATCACATTACATTACGCATGGGTGAATTTTCGTATATGGTTGGACACCCAGAAGACATACTGGATAAGGTCAGTGCACAAAACAGTGATAGAAAATGAAATTCTTCCCTGTGTACTCAATTAATTTACCAGTTCAATTAGTATTTTAGCAGTCTTGGAAAGAATGCAATAATTATTTCAAATACATGTATGAATAAATATTTCTCTTCTCATCAAGTCTACTAAAACTAGACATTGTTTTTACTTATAACTTTTAATAAGGAAAATGAAGTAGGAAAACCCATTGTTTTATTGACTTCCACGATAACCTGAACTTGTTTTTAAGATAGGAGAAATTAGTTGCTTTCAAGCATGAATCCAATACTAGGTTTTCCTATGTTTCATCATTATATATATATATATATATATATATATATATATATATATATATATATATATATATATATATATATATATATGCACATCAAGTCTGTTTATAGTGCATGGTATATCACATGGAAACCCATACATTGTTTATAATGTCATATTTTAGTTTATTGGTATTCTAGAATAGAGTCATGGACACTTTGTAGAATAAAGAATACATATTTTCATTTCACAGATGTATAATAAACTAGAAGCATTTGTGTGATGAGCCTGACGTATAATTTGAAACTGAATCTGTTTCTACAGATGCTCGGCCACTAAGATATATTAGCTTATAATGCCAAGCCATCATCCAAAATAAACCTTATAAATATACATTAGTACAAAATGAGTGCTATATCATAATATTTATTCACAATGTGTATTTAACAATATAGTTTGATTATATATTGTCAGCCGTTTAGAATGTGTACCAGTATTTTTAAAAGTAATATTGTATAACATATTATTAAAAAGTGAAGTTACTTTATGAAATTGTCCTTCATGTTTGATCCATTCAAGTTTAAATAATAATGATTTAAATTTGGTTACCGGTTGGTTGCTGGTTACATGTCTAAGCATTAACGTTATGCACTTATTATTCGGCTAAGAAGGGTTTGAAATTTGATTCATCAGTTATCCATATAAAATTTCAAGTTATTGCCTGTTATTTAATCTAAAGAACATGTAAATAGTACTGGAAATGGCTTGTATATTCCTTGAAAACATAATTTTTATTGTAGAATAAAAGTTTATTATATTTGTTCTTGTCACTTTGTAAGACCTCCATTAGGTGTGTTTTCCTTTAAAAATCTGATAAACGGGTTAGAACAGGTCTAGAAATATAGCGCAGTGCAGCGCATGGGAGCATACTAAGCAAAGAACCAGACTAAAATTCTGGCAGAATAACAGCTGAGACACATGACCAAGCATACGGAGTGTTATTCTGCTTAGATTTACAAGTTGTCAAACGTAGGATTTGATTCGGAAATATGCTGTACATATCGCATAAAGAACCCTTCAGCCGACGGGAGCTCAACGGCCGCGAAAAATACGGCTGTGTGAAATATACACGGATATGTGCAGACTAAAGCGTATGCAGATAATTGCAGCGTTCGATGAATACGTGAACTTAGCCCCTAACCCCACATCAACATTGTAACGGGTGAAGGGCTGATTTATTGGCCTAATCCCATGTATGTCAGATCATCATGGAAATCATTTGAATGGCTGATACGGCCCTTTGAAAAAGAAGGATCTATGTGGAGAGGCAAAGCTGTTGGAAGAGAATCCTTATATACCGACCAGAAGTTTGACGAAGTTTAAAGAAGTGAAGAAGATCCTTGATATATCCTCTTATGTTAACGTAATGATCTTAACATAATACTCAACGGCCGTTTTCAGGGCCACTCATAGATCGGAAGAGATTTGCTTACATGTATACATGTGACCAATCGTCATTACCGTGACGTCGACACACCTCTCCACTTTCCATTATCGCTAGGCAGGCCCAAATAGTCCCTCATGTCGCTAGGCAGGCCTAAATAGTCCCCATGCTAAATTCTCCGTGTCACTGGAGTTGCCAAGGGTGATTTTTAAAACCTTGTCGCCAGAGTTACCCTTGGGGGCGGTCTGTAGTGTATCTTCACATTGTCGCCTGGGTGCCCCACTATTATACTGACCAACAAGCCATCTAGGAGAAGTAGTGATGGCAAGAAGTTTATAATAAAACAATTATAACATTATGTTAACCCTTGACAATTTATGAAATCAAATTCTCCATATCAATCAAACCAATACATTTTAATCCAACCATATTCGATGAAAAAAATTGTTGTGTAATTAAGTTAAAAAAGAAAGGTTTTCGGTTATGGAAGTTATCTTAAATGTTATTTAGTATTAATATACGACAATATTTGAGAACCATGTATGTTCTAATACTTATAATGTATGAGATTGTCATTTCAGAAATGTTGCTTTCTCTACAGCCTGCTGTCTATTTCCATTTTCCTTTTTAGGCTCCTCTGAGTAATTTTCCTCCACACAAGCCAAGCCTTGTGTATCATCAAAATCAGTAGTTAGCCCTCGCAAGGTTTGATCTTTAACATCTCTTTTTTCTGGGGGTGGAGGATGTGGACAATGTATTGGTTTGTCATTAAGTCCTCCTCTCAAGCTCGGCGTAAAACAGATGTAATCGTTTGCTTACTGGGATTTTCTAATTCAAGTTTATGTGTGGTTCTAGTATAAATCTCTGGCAACCTGTGCATTTAAAAACTTTGTGTCAGCGACATAGTACTGTTTTACAAATTGAACAGCTATTATGTATTTAGAAAGAGTTGTACTGCTCCGGTAAATTTCTGTTTGAGGAGAACATATGCCAGATGTTAATTTTATTATATGATTTAACTTTTCTGCATGCCTTGGTATTGAAGAGCTAAAACATAAAATGGAAATATAATATAGATGTGACAGCTATGCCAATAATAAATGTAGCACGTGATATTGTGACAGCTGTTAGTAATAATTTAATATTTAATACTGTGTCAGTTATTCAAGTGATACTTTAGCACTTGATAATGTGGCAACTACATAAAAACGATAACTTTAGGTCAGGAATACATTTCAACAAGAATGTTATTTTTAATAAGTAATGGAGAAGGCAGTAAGTCAAACAGTACACGAAATTTACCGGTTAATTGTAGCTAATGTTACCATGATAGTAACGTTATATTATAATAATACATTTGGTCTCAAAATTAAGAATGCTATAAATAATATTTATGCAATGTTTAAAATTCATACGCACGCAATAGTTGTTAAAATGCCTGTAATTACTTTGTTTTTCTGTTATGCAGCACTAGCGATTGATATCAACACACTTTTTTTTAAATGTTATATAATTACCATATTACGTGATCATTATGTAGTATCCGCAACGTACTTGAGCACGCTCATATATAAATGATCTTGTTACCACTATTATACCATGTTTTAATATACTAAGAAGGTAGATGCTCATTGTAATTTGGATACATATATGAAATTGTACATAAGTGTGTTAGTTTGATTGTGACTTTACAATGCAACATATAACATGGACATTGTGTAATTGTACATGCTGGATGAGTTATAACAACGAACGTCAAGTAAAGTACCATATATCAAGGCGAAATGGATCGTATCCAAAAGCAGAGAGGGCAACCAACGTTTGGATGGAAGGTCCCTTTCTTGAAGCTAAGGCTTCTTACGAAAATGAAACTATAGGGCCAATATCGCCGAAACGAAGCCTCTAACTAACCGACAGTTTCTCTAAATTGGTTAGTTTATAAGTTAATATCGTTGTCTTCATTGTCTTCCAACAAGTATTCACTCATGTTTACCCGCCGCGACACTTGTTTGTGGTCTCGCCCTCTATGCAGTTGTGAACTAGATGAAAATCTCTTCCAAAGATTGTATCAAGTTCTATACAATATCTTGATCTAGGATCATGTAAATTTATTTTCTATAATCCCATGTGGGATTGACTGTGCTCGCTCTTCGACTGTTTTCGTTATGTCTTGAATACATCATTTATGATACTTAGTGACAGAATATATAGTGGCTTCTTTACGTGTCAGAGAGGATATGTATCTGAATCGACTGTTGTAAAAAAAAAGTTATTGATTAGATGACATCAGTTTTTGTAATTGAAGAGCGAACAGATCTTTTCCTGAAAAGTTAGTTTTGAAAAAACTTCCCACGAAAATGAAAAATACAAGGTCGATAACGCCAAACCTAGCCATTAACTAAGCAAGAGTTTCTATAATTAGGTTAATTTATCTTTTGTCGTTTTTTCTCTTTAAAGTTGAAGGTGTGTTCGTTTACCCACCGGATGTCGCTCCCTCTCTGCTGCTGTAATTATATCATTATTATACCAATAATGGTAGTTGAATTGTACACAGCTAGATTAGCTCGAGAAAGATTAAAAGCAATCAAGAAAGTTCTTCATATTCGTGATTATGTTAGACATTAACTTCAAGAACGTCAAGAATTTAAATTTGAATTAGCAGAAGGTACATAGCAATTATACAAAAACTAATGAAGGTCTTCGTCCAATGTTAGAACAAATTGCTGATGATACAAAAAAGATCACTAAAGAAGAATTAAATAATCATACAAGATTTTACAACAACTTAAGCGGTAATAGTTCAGCATCCACATCAAGATGCAGATGAAAAGATAGTTGAATGTATTAAGGAAATACAAAAAGATCTTACACCCGAATCTAAATTAAAAATTAAAACGTTAAATTGATAAAAAATAATAGAGAAGGTATTATTGATTAAAGAAATTAATGAGAAATATTTTCCTAGGCTGACATTTGACGCTATGTTTGAAAACAAAACATGTTAAAGCTTAAAGATGCTACTGTGATCAATGATACATTTATTAATTGGGTATACCGTATTTATTACGAAAAAGGACACGCAAGAGATAATGATCTAATATATAGAAGTTTTGTTAATGAAATAATAAGTCGAGATGATAACGCAGTGGAATAAATGTCCCAATAAACATCTTCCACAGCACAACCTGCTCAGCAAGAACCTTCGTTACGACTTCCTCCATAGCAGCTACACATAGAACGACAACAAAAACAATAACACGCTCCCGGGTTACGACTTCCTCGGTTACAGCTAAAACGACGACCTGCTCAGCAAGATCATCCGCAGCAAGAAGAAGACTTAGAACTGTTTAATATTAGGAATAAACTAAAGCCTGAAGGTATTAGAAGAGTCTTTAATTTGAACCATCGACATTTAATAGGTTCTGCTGAATTTGTTAGTGAATCAATAAACTTTGTAGAATTTACAATTTGTGATGATTGTGTTCAAAATAATAAAGATTGGGTTAAATATTTATTAAATATTTAAGAGCGCTATTGAAAGGGATCACTGTATCTTAGTGTATAATTTCAATGGGCAATTCATTCCACGTTGTTGGGCCCTGGTATACAACCGAACTTTGTCCATATGACTTTGTTTTCATCGTGGTAATAATGAGTTTACAATTGTCAGAAGAGGAGCGCAAGTATTTTGCTGGTGTGTACACATGCATGAGGCTGCATAGGCAGGCCGGACTGGAATCCATCAGTGAAACGCAGCAAAGAAAACAAATGATGCGTTTGATTCTGAATCTAATAGATAGCCAGTGTAGGGTACAGAAAATGGAGAGTTTTCCTCTGATCGTAGTAATCTAAAGATGATCCGAGCAGCAATGTTTTGAACTTTTTGAAGTTTCTGGAGTATATATTAAGACGAACCAGACAAAATTGAGTTACAATAGTCGACTCTTGAAAGTACTAATGAATACACAATTGTTTTAGTGGCAACAACTGAAAGATAACTGCAAATGGAGATGATGCGTCTTTTGCATATGTCCATGACATGTTGGTGCAAGGTGAGAGAACTGGTCAGAATAAAACCTAGGTTTTTTACTGACTGTGTGAAGTTAATGTTGGTGATGCTGATATTTATTATTTGATGCAAATTATATGAATGATGCAGTCTTTGTGTTGTGATCAGAATGGATTCAGTTGTATCGTCATTCATCTGCAGCTTGTTACATGTCATCCATGATGTCTCTGAAGAAATGCACCTCTACCCCTTGGATGGTAGCATCAACGTCAGTTGGGTGGCTAGACTTGTATATTTGAGTGTCATTAGCGTACAAATGGTCAGACACTGGGTGTTGACATATGACACTTATGAGCGGCTAAATGTATATAATGAAAAGAACAGGTTCAAGAACAGACCCCGGTGGAAAACAACACCATAGATCAACTGGGCTGGAATGTATTCCATTTGCAGATACATCTTGTGTCCTGTTAACTAAGCAGGACTTGAACAACTGTAAGGGTGTATTGTGAATGCCAAATACATGCTTGAGACGGTGAGGTAACACAACATGGTATACTGTGTCAAATGCTGCAGAAAAATGACAGAAGGGAATGAATGTACTCATTCCGCTACCCAAAGCAGAGAGCATGTGATTAAATACTTTTAGAGGGTGTACTTTCAGTACTGTGGCAAGAGCGATATGCAAACTGTACATTGATAAATCACTTTTTGAATTCAAATGACATACAAGTTGGGTTATAACAACGTTTTCAAAGCTGTATATATGGACTGGATACTAGTAACATGACATGAGTTCTTTAAATTGTTAGTCTTAAGTGTTGATTTCTACAGCAGAGGCTTTTCGATGGCAGTTTTGAAAAATGGGAATTCCACGGATAAGAGAGACATTAATAACATCAGTTACTGAAGGCAATATTGCGTCTAAGCACTCAAGCAGCAGTGATGCTGGAATTGGATCAAGTATTGTCCTTACTGAATCCATAGGAGACAGATTCAAATGCTCTTAATGATTGTCGCTGAAATTCTGTTTCGTAAATGTATGGTGACGACGAGTCAATTGAAATTGTGTTGTCTAGCTTATCTCTAATGGCTTTTACTTTGTCACGGAAGAAATTTGCAAATAGGTCTGAAATATCTACTGGTGATAAGGTAGTTGGAAGTGGTGTAAGTTTGTTCCTTAACATTAGTTTGTTAGTTATCTTGAAGAGCTCTTTGCAGCTGGAACTCTCGGTGATGTAAGTATTGTAGTTGGATAATTTGGCTAAATAGACCTGTCCTTCATATTATTTATGACGTTCTTCTTAATGGCTTCATATATTTGTTTATGAATAGTGAGTTTGGAGGAAAGCCAAAACCTTTCTGCTTCAGCAACAATTGGTGGTATTCTTAATATAATTGCTAAATAATATATACATGTAGCGAACATAAATTACATGAATATATAATAAAGTTGTATACAGCGACTCTAGCATACTCCAAATTATTTTCATTGATATCATCAGGTCTTAGAGATGGAATAATCTCAGATACTGAGATTACAAAAATGATTAAGATT
Organism: Unio delphinus; assembly: GCA_029339505.1. Classification (NCBI taxonomy): domain Eukaryota; kingdom Metazoa; phylum Mollusca; class Bivalvia; order Unionida; family Unionidae; genus Unio; species Unio delphinus. The sequence goes on from JAQISU010000119.1 coordinate 1,920,484, forward strand.
AACAACGAGGCTAATACCTTCCTTAATTAAGACATTAGCAATAAATCTCTACGTAAAAGCTTAATGACTTGTTATTGAGTCATATATATATATATATATATATATATATATATATATATATATATATATATATATATATATAATAATATATTGTTTAATGGAGTTTAAGAGAGATTATCTATGATTCAGATTAAGCTTAACAAATACAAATTTTACCTTGATAGAATAACCCTTGACTCGCAGAATAGAAACCGAGTTGATTTTGGATTAAGTGAATAGCTCAAACACAATGTGTCAAAGATAGAAATGTATGAACTTAATTAGTAAAGAATAAGATATGAAGTATATATACAATGATCCTCACACTCTCTCAACATACGATTGACCCAATAACTTTATACAAACATTTGCACATTCAAAAATAAACAAAAAATGATATATTAATGTGAAATTCAGATTGAAGTAACCTCGTTTCAAGTAATAGTATGCACTGTAAGATATTCAAATAATTTCACGTATAGATTTGGATTGAGATTCAAACAATCTCAAGGTATTGACATACGTTTCAAATGTTCTGCACTGTATGTGAGATACACAATCTCCTGAAATTCAAATAAGATTCAAAATAATCTCATCTAAATGCAACAACTATTGGCCAAACATATGCTTCTTGACTCTTGTACAGTCGTACAATTCCTACACTGATAAATCGCACAGTTTCATCTTGACCTTGGGTTGACCCAAACTTGTATGGGCCGCTTGCACCCTTCACGGATCCACTACACGTACAGTCATACTTATACACACATACAGACAAGGATACAGCACCTTTGAATTAGCTATTTCAATAGTCATTGCTCCACCACATGTACATGCATACGTACATACATATAGACAGCTCAGGATAGCACTACTCCTCAGCTAAACTCATCAGCTAAACTCACCACACTCGTTAGTTATATTGCTATAAAACACAATGGAGAACGTGCACTCCTCAAAGAGATCCAAAGCGACATGTGTGTTGGTTATAAATTGATCTTGCTTAAATTCATAGGACAGTGAGTACTATTCAGTGTAAAATACCCGTGCATATCATGAATATAATTTCCCTCGTCACAAGTAATTTCCGGTGAGATACATGTTGGTTCCGTCGCCTAAAGAAAAACAAAACACTTGTTCACCCTAGATAACTTTGAACGCATGCACAACGAAAAATAGTCAAATATTTCTAAGGCATAACCAAGTTATTTTTTGCGTAATTCTGTGTTAATCTGGTTAATCTGATTGAAAGTATTAGTGGCACCAAGAAAGAAGTTTGCAACAATGATGCTTATCATATGTCGTAAACATTAAAAATCATACGCAACACCCAAGTAATCAATGCTACAATGAACGACCAACGAGTAGCAACGATTATTAATTGATTCGACGATCAAAGATATATTCTCGAAAGAAAATTTCTCGATTTTGCCGAAACAGACAATAATACTTGAATTATCCGTGCTAAACACGACCTGTCCTTCATAATGAAACAATTGATAAATTGCAAACCACGAAATGTTGACTGGTATTGAAAAACTGTATTATAAATGAGCATATCATGTAAATGTGATTATGTATGGGATAAACACGCTGAATTATAAACCCAGCGTTGACAATTTAAAACCAATGCAACTTTCAAAAATAAATTGTGTAGTCTAACGAGTAACATAGCATTGCAATACATGGAAATGGTTTAACGGATCTAAGACGTAAAATATAACGTACGGGCCGAAGTAGTTAAAGATACCGGAGAGTCTATCAACGACGTTGCTGAGCTAGGAAAGACACTAAAATTCCCATAATAAAAACGATAAACGGATAGATTTTATACGATTCAAAATATAAAGCGAAGGGTCTAATGCAGTAATAGTATTTGATTTTATTAAAAATATTTGTAAAAACGATTTTGAATCCATGTGGTTGTTAAATTCCGATCATGAAAACTATGATCAATTTGTATGACTTAATGGCGATAATTGTCGTTCAGAGTCGCTCCACGAAGAAATGAAAAATCTTGCGAAGAACATTTCATCGCAGACTCACAACATTGGACAATTACTGAATAAGTGTTTTACCATTCAGTCACTTGCTGTTCATTTGCAAGAGACAATGTTCCTGGAAACCAAAATGATTTGAAACTTCTTGAATATCTACAACGTAGATGTGTTGAATATGGAAATGGCAGATTGTGGAACACTAAATATAATTATAAAGATGTTATCTCAGTGGATATGGAAGTGTGTTATCACGGTGGTTTGCTTGGAATGAATGTTTGGACTAGTTTAAGATTTGGACATCCAAGAAATGAGATGTCCAGAGTTAATATAGACGGACCTTTACCAGAATTTGACATGATTGGATTCTCCAGTATCGAGTCATTCGAGTTTTCTAAAGGTTTTCATCCAATTTGTTATGCATGGTTTGGTAGACACTTTCAGAAAACAAATTGGGTACCTATTGTATTATTGTCAGATATGATCGACGTAAAAATAATAATATTTCATCAAAAAAAGTTAAGCGATTATAAAATGTCGTTTGCAGACATACGTTTGGTTACCAAAACAAACGAAATATTCCGATGATAAAAATCCTGATATAATCGATTTTGAAAAACAACCGCAAAATATCTTGCTACTTTACCCAAGGATGACGATAAGATCATAAATGACATTATACAAGATTAAGTATCGGAAAAAAAGCTTACTTGTCTAACAGATCTAAATTAGGTACACTTATTGGCTAAATTGATGTTGATTCACCGCAGTTTATAAATTTAAGATTTCCAATGCTCGCGTATGTTTCGAGTAATTTACTATAGATATTAAATATATTTCATAAATCCACGATCAGATTCGCTACGAATTCATTTTATATCGAAACAAAATATTCAGAATTACTGATTCACTTTTATGAAGGTACTGCTTACGATGTTTCATAGGGCGATTAGAGAATAAAAAGGAAAAGCGACTCTGAACCCATGGATATTTATTGCAGAAAATATCCGACAATAAAGCCGTCATCTGCTCCATCAGTGTGTGATCTTGTGACTAGACATAAAACATTTTATCATAATGGACCGGGATGTTCTGGTAAGACAACTTGTGTAATTGAATTATTTCGACAGGGTTTGTTAACAGCTGTTGATGTGATCGTGTTAACCCTTACATCGTGTTAACCCTCACCAGGAATTACATCATGCACGTAAACTAGTTTTAGATGGCAAGAAGAAATGAACGTCTGAAATACAATCCAAGGATCATCATTTGGGATGAAATATGCTCAGTTTCAAAAGATATATTAAAAATATTTCGTGATTGGTTTCGGGAAAATATACTGCTTGATAATGTGCTGCGATCTTAGTCAAACACTTCAATTTTTTGGGATTGTCTCCACATGAATGGCTGAATGATTTTAGATTAAATTGATGAAAAAAACTGATGATCATTGAGCGCTTGTTCCAAAATTAAGCGAGCTTAAGAAAGTAATCATTCTACAACCGAATAAAGTTCATTGTGAAATAATGCGTGATATTATTTCAGAAACAAATATAATCGAGTTTTGAAATTTGTGGAGACCACATGATTTGATAGTTGCAAGTGGAACACTAATTCGTGATATACTTCAATGACAATGGTTTCGTTACATAAGTAAAAAGGTTTTGAATATACCCTTGAAATTAATTCAATCAGCAGCAGATACACGCAAACAACATATTGAAGCTGATATATCAGGATGTCAGAGAAACAGCATCTGTGTTAAATGAACTTATTTTAGTTCCTGTCAATGTTGTTGAGAACACATTAGCTATGGACAAAACTCTATGGCCGCTAGGATACGCAATAACAATCTCTTCATCTCAAGAATTAACCATCTCTGATAGTTATTTGGATCGCCGATGATTGTATAGAATGGTCTAATTTATTTTATCTTGCGAAGGATTATTAGAACTGGTGACACTAATTAGGATGTTGTTAAATATGATATAGTAAAATAAATATCCGGTTATAAACAACGTGACCAAAAAGTAAATAAATCAAAGTAAAATGTTTAAAAAAACGCGACATTGATATTGACGCTGTATGCATCATGATATTAAAATTACAGAATAATCAGTTTGCAATTTGCAATACAGTAATGTTGTGGCAATATTCAAATAATGATCCAAGACAATTTACCGTAGATACAATTGATAGTAGACTTGGTCACACGCGCCATAATTGGATTCTGACCTGTCCCCAGTGTAAATGAAGTCGAAGCGCTAGTTACATGAAGACGGTGGTAATTGTGTATCTTCAGCAATAACTTGTAATTGTTCGTGTACAAATCTTCGTTGATGAGCAGATGAATCTAATCTCTATTTTGCAGGTCTATCCGTAGATCTTACCATATACATCATTTTGTGTGTAGTTCCACTCTAAATAGGACCAGTCGCTCTTGTTGTACCGCCTGTTGTAAATTTTGTCTTACAGAATCACGGACGGGTATACATTTCTTAATCGCTGATAGTCTGTCTCGAGCTAATCTAGTTGTTAACGATTCTGCTACCATTATTGTTATATGATATGATTTAATTAATAGCACCTGCTCATTTTGTACCGCCTTCAAGTTCACCGGGTTCATATAAATATCTCAGTCACATTACCTAATACTGGCTGTTTTGTAAGATCTTGTCGTTGTATTGAAATGTTTTTTTGTCATTCCATTGATAGGTTTCATAGAAAATGCACGCGTAACCTCATTACTAAATGCACATATCAGACTAGGTATGTATTCACGAGATATCATATGGTTTTTAATTATTTTCGTTATATTTTGAGATCCAAATAACCGTTCATCCAGTGTTCGATTAAATCGTTAATCGATTGCCTGATAACAACGAATTGCGGTGTTTCCTCGTCTGGTGTTGACATGTTTTTTTTTTTTTACATCAGAGATGATACCGCACCAACATATTCTTTGCCATGATAAGCTTGTAGTATACGTTTTCATCGCGAGGATTCTCATTGATAAATTGTTCAGAAGCCAATACTTGATCTGCGGTTACAATTAACATTGTCTAAAAACAAATATTACCAACTATTATTCTTGAACTTTTCAAATGTTTAGAAATAAAATTTTATTTATAATCAGAAGGTCTGTCTCTACAATTATATTATTAAATGTAGAACCGGTACTTCGTGCGGAATCTCCCTAGTTCTCGACTCAGACTGAGATAACCATGTTGGTTACGAAACAAACAAATGGACCAGGACAGATAGAAAATGAGTTTGGCAAACTGCATATAATGAAGAATAAAGTTAATTAGAAATGCAAAGTAGATACCGACTAATACATGTAATCCCCAAACATGAAACTGTTTTGATGAAAGGTATAATTTAATACAGGAGATAGATTTTGCATTTTTATAAAACTAATTAGAAATATTACTACCATATATTTGAAGTGAGTCCATTCCTTCATTCTTTGATACATCATTATCATCAATTACATGCAAATCCTTCGAACGCTTTTAACTAGTTTCATAAACTTGTAAATAAAGACTAATCGATCATACTTTTCTGATGAAATATTAACTTCACAAATATTGACTTATCAAATGTTCGTGCAGCCTTTCATTGTCTGTCGCTTACAATGAATATGTTATTGCAACACCTCCTCACTTTCTGAGATTGGCCCTGAAGCTTAACACATATAATCATTGTAACAGAATTGTTACCGTGTAGATGGTGGATTAAATGAACAACATAAACACAATGTGAAAGACAATGAAAATTTATGAAATAAATTATTAATGAAAAATAATGATGTATCAACACAATAACTCATGCATTCAGCCCACAATCACGCTACAAAACTATTCACAATTCAAAAATAAATTAAATATTAATACAAAATAAACACAGATACAAGGAATCTCCTGGATTATATACAGATCCAAGGAACCTTTACAAAGTTATATTAATGCAAGTATAAATTGCGATAATAAATACAAACATCAAACTATACTATCGCACGTATGAATTGCGACAACTAGCACGAACATATACATGTATTTAATCAAGTTGCTAACTTTTATTGAGATTCATGCAATCCCTTAAAATACTACTGTGATTTGAAGTAACTATGTAAATATAACAATGTATTCAATTGTACTACAATTGCAACACACACATGTGTCTCGACCCTGTATAACCGTACAATTCACCAACTATTGAATCGCCGCCCAGCTTCTCCGAATACCTAGGGTTGACTCAATACTTTTATCGGTCACTTGCCCTTCACGGATCCACCACAGTTATACGTACAGACAGCATACAGCATCTACTAGAACCAACTTTCCCAAATACCTAGATGCCACCCCGGATGTTTACACTTCTAGACAGCTCCGACACTCAGACTTCTAGATTTCCGGATATTTACACATCACGACAGATGTAGACGGACAGACAATCCGACAGACAGACAGTCAGATACCTCAATTCGATCGCACAATTAAACAGCACAATCACGGCACAATCAATCACATTCAGCTACAATTCAGAGACATTCAGAGACGTTCAGCTACAAATCAGAGACGTTCCGCTACAAATCATCTACGATATCAGCTACAATAAAGAGACCAAACTAATAATAGTTTTTTCTAAAACAATCTACAACTTAGATCACGCTATTGCATTTAAAGTCTAATAGTGACTAGCAATTCCAAATATTCCACGTTTAAATCTGCATTGTAATAAAGGCATCATTACATGAAATGATAAACTGAATAAAATTCACAATAAAACGAAATATAAATTTAACACTCACCCCTTTGGCTGGAGAAAGAATGACGAGCTATCTTTCCTGTGATAAGATACTTTTCGTCCCGTAATATTATCAGAAATATTTTGCCTTATATATCCTCAAATAGGTGAGCAGAATTCACGGCAAAATTACCGTGCACCCCGTGATTCTAATGTTCCTGACTTCAAGTGATTCGATGTCAGCCACATGCAAATCGTTACACGCCGTTTACCTTAGAAAAAAAGCTACTTATTCACCCCAGGTAACGCATGTACGACGAAACAAAAACAATGGTGAAATTAGTTTGTAATTCAAGAAGAAATAAATTCAATTTTCGCCTAATTCTGTGACAATCATCACAAAATCTATCTGACCATTCATGAACATACTTCCCAAGTCTGAATATCATATCGACATGGGTCTTTATCTCCTATTATTGGGTGATAAATACTTAGTCCTAGATGAAAATGGTGCAGATTTCACTTATAACACATGGCCTCTTGACAATCTTGTTATACCTGAATGAATGAATGTTTTATCATGGTGCTTTTATTACCATATTTTGTTTTGAATCATACTTATTCATAAATAATATGGCACCAGTCTGATAGCAAATATGGCTGCAATAACATCCACCTTCATTAAATGTTGTTATTACCTCGTCTCCCAAATGGACCAATCCTATTGACAAAATATTTTCACAAGAAGACATTTAATCATGCTTGATTAGTCCACTGTTAAAATGGCACCACTGTGACATTATAAATACTCATAACGAACCCCATCTTAAAACAATTTGTTTTCGATATCAATCCAGAATAGCTGGGCCTACTTTTTCTAAAACAGTTCTTATGATTTATTAAGCACTAACTGAGAATGGTGTCCATCTAACCTCCAACCGGGAACAGAAAGCAATATTTATCAAAAATAGTTCTTATATTTTCTTGGTCTTTACAATTAGTGAAAATTTGACAAGCAAAATTATTTGAAACTAACATTATGCAAATGTGACAATTACATTTATAAATCATTTAAATTCTGCTATCAGTACACTTTCTAAATTAGTGTATTTTGATACATGTATTTTCGTTTACTATGAGATTCTTTACAATATCAAGACAGTTCTAAATGTCACTGACGTTTAGCTGACATTAAATTTTACCACAATGGTGACCATCTTGAAATACTTGTTACTAACACTTCTCCTAAATAGATTGTTGTATTATTATGGTGTTTTCCCTAAAGTCTTATGATGTATTGTTAGTTCAAAATGAAAATAATGCTGATCAGATGTCAAACATACTAACCATGGTAGCTGTTTACTATCATGTTATCGCTAGTCCATGGAAAGTTGTACAATATTAGGTTTTCTTGGAAACACTACGTTAGCTCTAACTGAAAATGTCAATGTGTTCTTTAAAAAATGTGAACAACCTTTTTCACAGGAACTTCAAGGTATCTTATGTTGATGGTCAAACCATTAATAATAATAAAGTTCATTTTTGTTCAATGTTTCGGATCTGTATGAAACTTAGGATGATCTAATCCATAATACAAATTGTGCAAAGTCCATATAAAAGTTTGCATATGATCAAGTCCACTTAATGGATAGTAGCATGAAAATGGATCTTTCATTCAAACACTGTCGCAATATGGAAATGGTTCTAAATGACAATATTTCTTACCATACCTTGACATGATGGCGCTATTAAAAATAGTTGCCATATCTTCTCCTGCACGAAATGTGGAAATGGCAGTGCAATCCTTAAAACAAGTCTGGCAATATGTGATGTGGTCTTTGAAATGAAAATAGTGAAGAATTTATCCGCCAAAATATTGGCACTATTTTAAATGAATTTGTCAACGAGACTGAACTGACAATGTTGTACAGTCAAGGTTGATTGTTTACATTTGTGCATTTGTGTACTTTAATGGATGGCTTTAATAGCACAGCACCTTGCACAGATTGTGATGCATTATGACCAGACAGTACGTTTAAGGTAATTCAGTAATGGTGTGATACGAAGCACTATGAGATTTTTCTTTACGTCAAATGTATAAAGAGTTTAGTTTTACCCAGTTGTAGACTTTAAAATACCAACCAGTACAAATCGATTTTAATCAAAACCCAGACTATGAGTGTGTCTGAAACATATCTTGAATTGTGTTACTTCAATAACGATTTTTGCATAAAATAATATTAGGCATGCTGAAGGATGGGTATATATTGAAATTGCTAGTGTTTTAGAAAAGTAATGAGTCTTTGTTTTGTGGCATCCACTTTAAAGAGAACGTCCATAAAACACAATTTCGTCACGCACGAACTGGTTTCATGTGAACAAAACAACTTGAAACGTATTAAAATAATTCCTAAGAAGTTTGATGCACCAGTTTCCAAAACGATAGTTGCAACGTCCAACAATTAGAATGAAAAAAGAGCAAAATAAATGAACATATTATGAGTTATTTGAAATTTATACTGGCCAGTTAAGCATAATAAGCATCATGCACTATGCCAGTTAAGCATCATGCACTATGAACAATTCTTGATAAAACAGGTACATATCTATCATTGAATAGGCAATTCCCTAATTTGTCTAGATATACCTATCATTAGTCTACATACCATGAACAAATTTTATAAAACGATGGGGAAAGGGAATATGATCGGCGTTAATTATGGAAAAGGCCACCGTAAAGCAGACCTTTGAGACTGGGTATGCATGAAATGTCTTTTTAGTATTATAAAGTGCTTTGCAACTGACAATCCCATTATATTAAATGATACAGGACAAAAACTCCAAAAACAGAAATGTTCCTATAGAAGAATAATTGCGAAGAAAAGAATAAATATTATTAACAAAATTACAGATCCATAAAAACAGCTAATCATCTACAACAAATATCAGTGGTCTGTCAAATGCTTGTATCTGTATTACTCCATATGCACTGTCACTGCAAACCTGTAAATACGTTATGCACCAGTGCCTGTACGCTATACGCTATACGTTATCCTTATTTCAAATTATACTGTTAATATATTTTAGTTTGGTATATAATTAAGATACTCTGACACAATGATTCATTCAACAGTTATTTCAGCTGGTGAATGACCCTTGATAATCAATATGCCAGGTTAGATGAAAATTGCTAACATGAACACTATAGTATGACGTCACCCAGTAAGCAAAGTAGGTTGATATGATACATGTATTGCTGGGAAACATCATATTGTAATTCTTTTCAATCCACATTTATGCTTTAGTACTATCTACATTATAAACGACCCTTCCTTGTAAAATAGCAAATCTATGTGATATATACTTATGGAGATACGTTATTGATGTGTTCACATTCAACATATTTCCGGTAATGATCTAGATTATATGGTTAGTATGTGAATATTCTGGTTATTATCCCAATGATTTGATTATTACTCAGTGTACTGAATAATCAACATTACATAAAAAGTCAACTAACATAAGTAATTTGAATTTCAGGTTGTGCACAGAAGTTAAAAATATTAAGCAGTTAATAAAACTGCCTCGCAATGATTTGCAAATTACAATATTGTTAATGAAAACCCATTCTCTTCAATATTCAACATTATTGCCATACTTGCAACACCAACTATATTTGCAACACAAATATATGATCCAATAAAACTAATTATGTTTCGAATTTGAAACAATGTCGTCTCTTTGTATTCTTTTGAATTTTATTGGTACTCAGCAGTCAAGTCGGTTACTTTATCTGTGTATTTTCATACATTCGTTCGGAGTCTGAAAATAAGAAATAATGTGTATAACACTCTGACGCATATTACTAAACTAATTATAAAAGAGAATTTGTATGATTGAGAAATGATTAATGATAAAAAGATAACTGTGATAATGATAAACAAATATTAAAAAATTATGTTAGACATGGAGCATTAAACAATGATAAATAATGATAAACATTATTCAAATGTTTTAATGATAAATAATGATAAACCCCATTAAAATGTTTTAATGATAAATAATTACAAACCTAATTAAAATGTTTTAATGATAAATAATGACAAACTCATTCAAATGTTATAATGATAAATAATGATAAACCCCATTAAAATGTTTAATGATAAACAATGACAAACCTAATTAAAATGTTTAAATGATAAATAATGATAAACCCCATTAAAATGTTTTAATGATAAATAATGACAAACCTCATTCACTTGTTTAAATGATAAATAATGACACACCTAATTAAAATGTTTAAATGATAAATAATGGTAAACTCCATTAAAATGTTTTAATGATAAATAATGACAAACTTCATTCAAATGTTTTAATGATGAATAATGACAAACCGCATTAAAATGTTTTAATGATAAATAATGACAAACCTCATTAAAATGTTTAATGATGAATAATGACAAACCGCATTAAAAGGTTTTAATGATAAATACTGACAAACCTCATTCAAATGTTTTAATGATAAATAATGACAAACCGCATTAAATTTTTTAATGATAAATAACTACAAACCTCATGAAAATGTTTAAATGATAAATAATAACAAACTGCATTCAAATGTTTAAATGGTAATAATTTCATTGAGTTTTTCAATATCATTTCTTGTCAAAAGATACCATTTGTATAGTGATTCGTTATAATTGCAATATCAAACGATATACATAAATAACTTTCATTGTGAGTATAATGTTATTATTATAGTATTTCTCATAGGTTCTATAAACAACTATATACAACAAAATCTCTTATAAAATGTAATACAGAATTTTAAATGTTTATTAAGATAAGAAAATAAGAGATTATGTGAATAATCCTTTGACGCATGTTACTAAATTAATTATAAAAGGGAATTTGTATGACAAACCTCATTAAAATGTTTAAATGATAATAATGTTACTGAGTCCTAAATGCAGTATCAAACGATACACACAATTAACTTTTCATTGTGAGTATAATGTTATTATTATTATAGTATTTCTCATAGGTTCTATAAACTAATATATACAATAAAATCTCATAGAAAATGTAATAAAGAAACTTAAATACAGTTTGGTTTTTATTACCTTAGGTTTAAGGGATATGATCATAATATCAAAACTATGTATGTGTCTAGTAATGTAATAATCCACATTGTGCTGGCACTGTTATTTACAAACACAATACAAATTTGACATTCATTATTAATATATACGGTTTAGAAGTCAGCAGAGTACAATAAACTTTAAATTCGCTTCAACCATGATACGAAACACAATACAAATTAGACATAAATGATTACAATATACAGTTTAGAAGTCAGCAAGAGCACAATAAACTTTATGGAATATATGCAAACATTTCATTTAATCTAATGGTAATTTCTAACACTAACCTTCCTTGACCGAGGAAATGTTAATGACCCAGCAATATTAATTTGAATGCAGAACATTAATCTTAATGATATGGACCTGTACCGTTTGGAAGATATGCAGTGGTATCGATACATTTGATAAGATTAACAATACAATTATCATAATGCCTCCGTAGATAATTAAATATATAGTCACATGCGATTCAAATACTATATATTCCATGTGTATACATTAATGTTTACCTAGATTACAGTAGCCAACCTTATAAAACATTGAACCAATTAATTACTTCATGGGAATTACCATACATGAAAAGTGAAATAAAATTCTGATGATTACCTTTGGGTATTTTTGGAATCTTCAGTGAGCTATATACATCTGGATGTCAGTGTTTGCATAGGGGTGCAATTTTTCATAGGAATAATTGTATGGAGGCCTTAAGTTAGAAATTGAAATATTGTCAGATATTTCCAGTCCCATGATGCTGAGTGCAAATCTTCATAAAGAAGTGATCGAAAATTCTAGTTGTTACGAAATCGTATTTATGTGTTCATGCCTTTTTTAAAATAGCATGATCAGCAAAAGATTATTTCTTTCTTGGCAGCGATTTCTCCTGTGGTATATATATATATATATATATATATATATATATATATATATATATATATATATATATATATATATATATATATATATATATATATATATATATATTATATATATATATATATATATATATATATATATATATATATATATGCAGCAACTATGAATTAGAACATAAGCAGCAGAGAGTGTGAACAGACCACACTTTTCCGACAAAATTTCGATTGAATCTTTAAAACGAAAATAGAGCCTTCCTACGAAATCTCATATTTTAACCCAAAAAAATAAGTCTCCATTTAGCAAACGGAGACTTTACGATTTTTCAATCAACTTTGGTCGGAACGATGTGGTCATTCACACTCTCTGCTGCTACAAGTTAACAAAAATAATAAATGATTTCAACCAAATATTTGATCAAGACCGATGCGATATCGTGTCCGAGGATCATGTAAATTTATTGTTATAAATCCGTGCGGGGTCGACTGAGCGTTACTAAAGAAATTTTTAAATTGATTGAAGTCCATATCGGAACACCATGTCTGCCAAATATTTCGTAGCGTATGTGTATCAACGCCGTTAAACACAGCAAGAATATTACAGTTATCTCTGATCACTTTTGGAATCTGAGTGTAGCGTTGAGTGACATATATCACGTCAGTGTTTTTGTGCCTGCCTCGGGAAAATATTCTAGCTGGGTTTTTTTGATTGTCTAACATCACATCGTCGTATACGACTAAATTGTTAATGTTCCCATCAAGATCATCCACGGATGGTGCCTCGTCAATATCAGTTATAAAATCAACTACGTTCTCACCTTTAATCTCTGAAGCGTTTTCATTAAAATCTTTTAGCACTTCATAGCATCGTTGATCATCAACGCTAGGAGCAACTAAATACAACTTATCCCACTTCATTCATCTCATTATTAAACTGAGCAACAATTGTGTCTTGCCGGATCCAGATGGCCCGATTATAATTGCGCGGATAGAGGTTGGTAGCGCTGCATGATGCTTAACTGGTTCTCTTGTTTTAGTCGCTGAAAAAATCAATTATATCCATATCTCTATACATAAATTATGGATCTATATTGCGTGAAGTATAAAACGCGTACTAGCACAAATGATGTGACGAAGATTACAACTAAAAATAACAGATCAGCACTTACTGGTAGATGTGCAACATGTGGTAAAAAAAAAGTTAGATTTATTTCTATGAAATCCGGAGATGTTTTAAAAAAAAACGAGGAGGTGATATCGCAGCCAAATTGGCAAAGCTCCCTGGAACCCCATGGGCAAAGTGCTTCGGAGAAAAGCACCATCCAGGATATAGCTACTGTGGTCCCGGAACACGATTAGATATCAGGCTTGATGATCAAAATCAACCCCGATCCGGCGAGTATCAGATAAACGCTATTGATAAGGCGTGTCATGCTCATGATGTTGCATATAAAAGCAGCAATCTGCAAAACAGGCATCTCGCGGATGTGAAATTAATTCATGCGTTAAATGCTATTCCTGATAAATCTTTGAAAGAAAAATTGGCTTCGTGGTTGGTAAAATCGGCTATGAAAGGCAAATTGATGTTAGGTGCTGGTAATTAATAACATGGAATCTATTTATTATTCTCCGAGAGGATACTGTAAGGGTAAAGCAGCAATCAGTAAACTCGCCAGCGCCGCAAAATTGAAAAAGGCTACTGCGGCTAATTGATTATCCAAACAGGCTATATGGAAAATTTATCTACCGCGTCCTAAACAAATCAATTTCTCGCATTTTGATGTTACTGTACCCAATGAGGTTCATCAAGCTGATTTATTGTTTTTACCACATGACAACGGTTACAAATACGCGCTAACCGTAGTTGATGTTGCGAGTCGATACAAACAAGCAGAACCGCTAAAAACAAAATCATCACCTGAAGTTGCTTCTGCATTTGAAAAGATTTATCGACGAGGCCCTCTACGCTGGCCAAATCTGTTACAAGTTGATCCTGGCAAGGAATTTCAAGGCGCTGTTTTATCAGCGATGAAACATCACAATGTCACCATCAGACGAGGGCATACTGCGCTACATCGCGATCAGGCAATTGTTGAACGATTGAATCGGACTCTTGCAAACGGTTATTTGGATATCAATACGCGAAGGAATTTATTCAGGATAAAAGATCCCGTGAATGGATCAAGAGATTACCAGCTGTGATTACCGCGCTCAATAACGAGATTACTCGAACAATTAACATGAAACCTGTCAACGCGATTAAGAAAGCGTCTATACCAAAAATGGAAATCCAAGGAATTTCACAAAAAGATTTCAAAGAACCAATTCTTGGTAGTAATGTCACTGTTCGGTATTTATACGAACCAGGAGAGCTTGAGGGTGGTAAAAAAGAGCTACCGATCCAATTTGGAGCCTCACTACGCATACCATATCCGGTATAACACGATCTACTGGTAGACCTCCAATCTATAAACTGGATTCAACTGCTCCTCAGCGAGGATTTACTCGACAACAACTACAGGTAATTCCCGAGGATACTCAATTACCACCGCGTGGTCATAACTAGCACCCCTTTGTCTGTTGCACTCAAGACAAGTCAGCATAACGTTATCTCTGATATGACCAATGCTGCTATTCTTTCTGTCTACGGTAAATTGGCGAGCATCTTTATCCGAATACTGCCAACGCATTATACAATTGCAACTCGCGCAGTGATTATTCTGTTGTTGCTTCAGCGTAATTATTAATTCAGCATCAATGTCAAATTCTCGTTGTTTTTCTTTTTGTCTTGTTGTTTGTAACCGAAGAGTTTTTTATCAATAATTTTAACATCAACGATGCTAGCATCATCCATTGTAGTGTCATTATCATCCAGGACAACTATTCGAAGTTGATTTATTATTCGTACTCTGGATACTGCAAGATAGACTAAATTCGACCATTCGATGTGATTATCCACCATCCAAACAATTGTATCTGATATAGTCAATCCCTGTGAAGAGTGTATTGTCGCTGCGTAACCTAACGTCCATGGGGATTTATCAGCAAGCAATGCATCTTCGACGACGCTGATATCAACCAGCACAATATCATTTAACACGAGAATCTGCTTTTCACTCTTCCCTGGAATATCAACTTCAATATTCTGCTTTCGTGTATCCGAAGGCCTATAACACAACGGTACTGGAAGTGTTGCAAATTTTTCTTTATGCGTTTCAAATAACTTCATCTGAAGTGTGTCTCTGACTATTTTTCTACTTGCTACTATCAAATCATTTGGTCTCCACGTTTCCCAAAAATCATTCATGGGAGTTTCTGAAATCATTTCACGCGCTATTTCACATTGGATTTTATCCGGTTGTAATCTAATTAGCGCTTTGAATTCTCGTAATTGTTCATCAAGTGATCTATAATCAGTGGTAATTTCTTCATAATAGTCTACAAAACCCTTTAGCCATTCATGTGGGGATGCACCGATAAATGGTGGTGGTTGGCCGTGATCACCGCACATGATGACTTTTGTATTTTTCAATAACAACCACTCGAGAAATGTTTGTAATACATCTAATGACACTGTGCATATTTCATCCCAAATTATGATTTCAGGAATGAATTTATCACCCATTCGATCAGGGGTCCATTCATCGCCTTTCCATCGAAAGAAACTATAATAAGTACAGGCATTTACCCCTCGTTGTTTCATCTCTCTGGCGAGTCTGTGAGTTGGTGTTAACACAATCATGGTTGACCGACGAAATAATTCAATTGCACGAGTTGTCTTTCCTGACCCACCACAACCGTTTAAATAAACTGTCTTGTATCTACATATTGGATCAGATACCGGTGGTTCATTAGAAAATTCGGATTGAATCTCATCACACTTTAAGTACTTTTCATCCATGGTAACATCTGCCGATTCACAATACTCATGTAGCGTCTCCTTTTTAAATCTCCAACATCCCCAATTTGCATCCGGATCTGTGAATTTAGCTACATCTGATTTGCATTTCTCGTGGATATACATAGAATCAGTGGCTACTCTAACTGCGGTATTAGGAAATCTATTTATCATCGAAAATAAATTGATAGAAGCATAAGCTAGCATAGAACTTCTCAAATGCGTATATTGTTTAATATATCCATCACAATAGGTAACAATTGTACCTAATCGTCTTCCATCGGATAGGAAAGCGTCTTTACGATTTACAAGTTTTCCCTGTTTCGTTAAATCTGTTACAATAAAATCGTATTCAGCGATGTCTATGATCAACCGCGAAGAATATTTTGCATTGTCGTATCTTCCACCCTGGGTAAATTTACCGATTATTCTTCGTCCAAAATCTTTTGCTTGTTCTTTTTTAATTTCAAATAACTTCTAAATCCAATTCATGATTTGTTTTTCATTGAAATCTGGAAACTGTTTTCGCTGTTCGCTAATTATACGATCTAGATCGGGTTGTGGTAGCCAAACTTCTTTCTGAGCTCGATAGCATATAATAGCTTCGGAAACAATCAACGATATTAGCATACCACAATCAATCAGGCCTTTTCAGATATATGTCTACCAAGCCAAAGATAACTACACGGATGTAACCCTGTAGTGAGTTCAAATAATATCACACGAGCGAATCCGGTTAAATCAAAATCAGGTAATGGCCCATTAATCGCAACACGAGTCATTTCATGTGTGGGGTGTCCAAATCGTTTAAAATAGTTACTACATTCTCCATACCCGAGGAAACGTCCAGGATAACACGCGGATATATCAATTGAAATCATACCGCCACGATGGTATTTCGTATTCCACAGTCCTCCATGACCAAATTCGACGCAACTCAATTTAACGTCCTCGAGAAAATCACTTCGTGTTGGACGCCATGAGTTTTTTTCTCTTGAGAAGTGAGCTACCACTGATGGAATAGTAAAACTATCCGTTAATAGTTTTTCATGGGAACTCTCCGGTGAAAAATCACTAGCGATTTTTCTCATTCTGTTATCTAATTCTTCAACGCGATATAATTCACCATTTGGTCTTACAAATTGATCAAATCCTATTTCGGGATCTGCATCACTTCTAAGTAACCACACTGACACTGGATCATCCTTACACAGCGTGTGAATAGCATCGAATAATTTCTCATTATAAAAAACATCCCCGACGAACTCCTTAGGGATATATCTCAATGTTCTATCTCGTGGAAATATTGTTACTGCAGCCGTCCACGCGTGTTTGTTATGATCAATAATTTTAATTGGAGCCCCTCGCGATTGATATTTCGGTTCGTATAATACTTCTCCGGTTATTGTCGTTACTGATATTGGGAATTTTAATAATGTTTCTAATTTAGCTATATCAGAAATCTTTGCACCGTGCTGTTTCACTGTCAGTTCCCATTCGGTTATTTTCCTACGTCGCAGATCAGTTAGTTTATTTCCTCGGGATGCATTTGTGAAGTGTTCCATTACCCGTGTTGCTACACAATTCAGTTAACTAGAATATTTCATAGGAGCTAGTTTTGCAATATCGGGTTTATTATTTAACGGGTATATCCCATAAACAATTGCTGTTACAGGATAAGATCTCTCGTAGTATGGTTTGTCAATTCCAGTTAGAATTCCTGGTTTGGAATCTCTACTCACAATGACAGTTTTTTTATCCTTGAGGATTGGTTCAAATTTATCCTTAATAATCCATTTGCCTTCGACTTCGATAATGAATTTTATTCTGAAAAAATACTTCTGTTGGGAATTGCTTTGCAATTTACCCTTGAATTTCCAGCCCCTTGGCGGGCCAAGGTGTGGAATTATCTCAGCTGCTTTTTCATCGTTCATAGTAACATCGATGTTGGGTACATTGACATCTTCATGAATAATTCGAAATGTCGACCAACAGTATGCTGAACCGTCTCGGTAGAATTCATTAAAACACTCCCTGATTTTACCCAGTATAGTTCTATCACCGATTAGACGTTTTGGTGTATCAGAGACTCTATCGAGATTGAATTTATTATTTTTCCAAGGCTTAATTTTCGATAATCTTTGGAACTCCTTATCAAGATTGAATTTAGTATTTTTCCAGGGCTTAATTTTCGATAATCTTTGGAACTCCTTATCAAGATTGAATTTAGTATTTTTCCAGGGCTTAATTTTCGATAATCTTTGGAATTCTTTCATGGTATAATCAATGAATTTAGTATTTTTCCAAGGCTTAATTTTCGATAATCTCTTGAACTCCTCCATGTCATAATTGAAACAAGTATTTAAATATAAAAATATAGTATAATGAATCACTGCAAGTGGCTAATGATTGGATCAACAACCCCGTGTAACAAATCAGGCAGAAGCGAATTCTGTGGGTATCATTTACAAAGCGTTCGCAACGGTTCTTTCGGTCCTCTTCCATGCCTCCAATGTGGGGTGGGCGTTAAAGGAAAATCACAATTATGTCTCAGTTGCGGCGGCAAACGATACAGGGAACTAAAACGCTATTATGACAAACGAATAAAAAATACCGTCATTGACCCTAACGATGACATAATCATAAAAAACCCTCAAGATTATATCAAGAGGTTTCTAATTAAAGCAGATATAAATTAGACAAATAGTATTATTATACAAATGAGCCAAGATTTCAGACCCCATCCAGTGCTTGTTAATTACGAAGCCTCCAGTGATGGTGTTGTCAGGCACCGCAGACTAAAAAACCGGTTGGATTTTTGAATAATATGGTGTATTTGCTGTTTAGTGCTAGAAATAAAAAATATCTCTGTCATAGAATTATTTTTGAATGTCATAGCGGATTGATTAAAGACGACCTTGTTATTGATCACATAAATGGCGTGAAGACTGATAATTGTCTTGTGAATCTTCAAGCCGTCTCACAAAGTTGGAATTCAAAATCAGGTGGAACTGGCAAACACGCAAAACGCCCTAGGGGGGGTCAAATCGTTTGATTTAGAAACCAAAGAGGAGAAAATATTTAAATCAATAAATGAAGCCAGTAGATACTTTGACATTTGTGGGACTTCAATACGATTTGTTGCAGAAAATACAATTAAAACAGCTCTGTCTAAAAAAATGGTCATAAAATAAAATTCGTATACAAATGAAACGATTCAGGGGAGATAAATCCTTTATGGATAAATCCGCCACAACTCACACTCTACTCACTAAGTTCCCTTGTATTATGACGTCAAAGGAATTGTGCCGTCTGCTATTACCTGTAGAGAGAGTAACCTTGACTAGTCGCGCGCACGTGACTGTAATGAAGTATAACATAGTTTCGTTCGAGTTGTATTTTTATCAACTTTAACAATTTCTAAAATCTTTTATTGTCGTTTGGCTAAAACTGCAATTTATACAGTTGTATTTATTTAGACCATCTATAATACACTTTTAGTACAGACGGTTCTTTATAATCCAGCGTATTACCTATGTTCGCTCAGCCGGAACAGTGTTTTCCATTCATTGAAGTAGGTGGGCGTGGTTAAAATTCCTCTGTATACAGCTCTTTGTGATCTAATCGATAATGTATTTTGTCTAGAGAATTAGAACAGGCAAAACACGCTGTTTTATCTAACAACTATATTATTTTGTTTAGTGTTTTATTTAAATATTTTGTTTCATTTAAATGTTGTGAAACAGTATTAATAAGTAATTCAAGGAAATAAAATAACACACCCGTGAATCAACGCTGCTGTATTAGTCACCTTATATATGTTAGGATTCGTAATAAGCTTGGGGCTTTCGAAAGCAAATCGGCCAATCAAAACTAACCAACGCCATTAACACGGGCGTGTGGTTGTCTTTTGTCAATCAAGCAACCGGGTTAATTTAGTTTGGTTGCTTTTGATTGGTTGGATTGGCCGTAGAAAATCTGCCCCGTCATTTCATGTTTGTGCCGTCCCACATCATTACATCACAAATTCCATCATCGTTTCATTGAATATATCCATCCTTAATTAAGTTAATTAAGTAACCTCTGGGTCTCTCTGACGTCATAAGGCGCCAGCGGGGTTGCCAAATGGGGTTTTTATGTATGTGCTGTCCTTAATTAAGTTAATAAAGTAACCTCTGGGTCTCTCTGACGTCATAAGGCGCCAGCGGGATTGCCAAATGGGGTTTTTATGTATGTGCTGTTCTTAATTAAGTTAATAAAGTAACCTGTGGGTCTCTCTGACGTCATAAGGCGCCAGCGGGGTTGCCAAATGGGGTTTTCATGTATGTGCTGTCCTTAATTAAGCTAATAAAGTAACCTCTGGGTATCTCTGACGTCACAAGGCGCCAGCGGGATTGCGAAATGAGTGTTATTTTTTTAATAATTAGAGGTAAAATGTATTATATTTATATTTTTATAAAAATATGGATATCAAAGATGTAAATGCTATAATTGCTGAAATTTCAATTTTAAAGAATCGAGGGATAATATTATCTAAAGATCTCGACTGTGACAGGATTGCCTCGGAATATGAAAACATTGAGTATCAGTCTAGTAAGGGTCGTTATGTTTTACCTAAGATGTACAGACTCATGAAAGGAATTCAAAAGTCCATCTATGCTTGTTTGTACGGTAACGATATTGATGTATTTATAATTATATTTAGCTCCGTTGAAGCAATACGTCAAAAGCTCGGCCAAGAGTATCAAAAACGAGCTGAAATTAGTTCTAAGGTTCGTGATATTAGAAAAATATAAAACGAGGAAAAACCAGTATCTTAACCACGTGAGTGTTACTATAAAAAATAGGCTTTCAGTAATTTTTCAGTAAAAAATCATTTTTTTTTTAGCGTTTTTTGTAACACTCACATGGGATTTTCTCCTGAAAGGATAATCAGCAGTTTGGGCCTGCTCATGCAGTTATGTGCATACTGGATGATCTGGTTGTGGTAGCAAGTAATCACTGCGACGCCTCCATTTTCACGTAGTTGTTGTTGTTGCCGCGTCGTTAACAAAAATCGTTCATCGCCGTTCTCAGATATTACAATTCTGAAACACCCAGCGATGTTATTTCTGAAACACTCGCGGATAGCGTCGTACAGTTTAACCTTGTCGGAGATGGATACGTTAGCTTGATGGTACATTATTTAATAACTCAGCTTTTAATTGTGATAGTTTCACATTTAAAAACTCAGTTCACAAACGATATATGGTAGGTGAATCGCTTACAACTAAATTAGCCCGAGAGCGGCTAGCAGCAATTAAAAAGTTTATACCGGTTCGAGACAGACTTCGTGAGAAACTTCAACAACGACAACAAGCGCAGACTGACTTTTCTGTGTCAAGTGAACAACTGTTTACTCCGATAACAAGTGCGACCAAAGATGTGAAAAAGTTAACTGAAGCAGCGATATACGGAGATATTCCTGAAAAAGAACGAGCAAAGAAGGCGTCGCTGCTTGATACGCTTGAAAAAATTGCAGCAGAGACCGAACAAACATGCGCAGGGATACAACAGCTATCCAGTGATATAAAAACTCAACACGAAATTGAACAATTAGCTCATATTGATGATTCTGCGCCTGAACCACAACCTGCTGATGTCACCCCAAGAGGTGTTCCCTTTATAGACAAACTCACCGAAGGAGCTATAACAGAAATCAAACGACCTCAATTAATAAAACTCGAAGATTATAGGATTTTTGGTGATTTTGCCGCCCAAAGCTTTCATTCTAGAAAGGACTTTTTAAAAGACGAGTATAAAAACAGTAGAATAAGCCGAGATGAATGGGCTGATTGGTTGTATAAAACGAATAAGGGGATTGGCCGTTTAAATAAAAGAGAATTGGGATATAATGAATTTAGAAAGGGAATTGATGAGTATGATGAAACTGATACAACTGAGAAAACAAGCGGAAAGGGATATTCGATTAAAAATCTTTTGGATTTCAACGCAACCGTGACATGTCCTGGTAATATTCTCAGTGATATATCACGCTTGGAAGTACTTATGGGCGGAAAACGAGCCGGAAATAACTCTCCGGAAATAATTAATGAAGCAGCTGATATCTGTAGACGATTATTTACCGGTGGTATCATGGACATTAATGTATATCGAGAACTCATTGCTGAATTAGTTGAAAATCACAGAGACGCCCATGGTTATTACAGCGATTGATCACTAATTGAAAAACTACTAGTTTTATAACAAGATGATTATACACTACAACCATGATAAACCGTAAGCGTCTACGTGGTGAACTCACGATTGCCTGTTTATAGAGCATATTACGGAGATGGTTTCGGCAATACCATTGCGGGGTTATTTACAAGAATGGCTCCAAAAGTGGCGCCGTTAACTAAACAATTATCAATGAAAGCCATTGATATTATTCGTGATAAGGGATTCAGCGCTGTTGGAAATCTTGCCGAAAGAACTAAATAATAATAACAATGTTTAAACAAACAGCTGATCCCGCGCTTGATAGGGAAGCCAAAGTGGGCAAGGACAATTCCGTCCGCGATTATCAATACTATTTCTATCATGCTATACAACCCAACCTACGATCGCGAATTGAACTTCAAGTTCAAGATACCAGTAAATACTTTTTGCCATTTGAGCATTTATTGAAGTAGAAGGAGAACTCGTAACAAATGATGCTGCTCATAATGATCCACCATATGCAGATGATCCACATATCCGAGTTGGTTTCGTCAACAATGGCATAATGGCGTTTTTTGAAAGTGCAAGATATCTCATTGGTGGAAAAGAAATTGAATCAATAGACCGTGAAGTTGATGTTGCAACAACAATAATCGGGCTAGCAAGATACTCCGATGATTATACAAGGTCGGCTGGTCCATATATGATGTTTGCAAAGGATATTAATAATCACGCTGATCACATTAATCATACTAGGGTAAAAGCAACACGAGATACCGCAGTTGATCCAGCACCAGCCGGATATACTAGACCAGCTGGTACCTTTGATGTCGTAGACATTAATCGCAATTTCAATCTAGGGTTTGCAACACGAGTAGCGACGTTACAAGGACAACGCCGACGGTTTTCATGTGCGATTCCGTTGCATCATATTTTCGGATTCTGCAGAAATGTTAGAAAAGTTATTTATGGAGCTAAACACACAATCGCATTAGTACGAAAAGGCGATGACAATGATGCAATTTGGCGTACTGGTGCCGCTGATGGTAAAGTTGTTTTAACTAAATTGGTACTATGGATGCCAGTAATGACCCCATCAATTACCAGAGAAGAGCGACTACTCTCATTTATGGACACAGGCGGAAAATCATTGCTAAGTTGGCTAACAACAACAACTGATTCCAAAGATGATAATGTCGCTGGTACATTTACATGGCATTTGGCATCAAAACAAGGGGTTTCAGCTCCACGCCACATATTTGTAGCTCTACAGAATAGGGATAGGTTAGGTTCCCAAGAACGCAGTCATATGATATTCGATCAATTAGGAGTAAATGAGGTTTCGCTGAGAATAAACGGACAACAAGAACCATCTGAGGATATACAGCTTGATTACGACAACAACTATATAGCACGTGTGTATAATCAAATGTTGTCATTTATGGGTCGTGATCAAAACGTTGATACTGGTTTGCAAATATCACAACTTGATTTTAAAAACCTCTATCCGATTTATTACTTTTCGCTGGAACATCTTGATTTAACAAGACAATCCGTTGTTGACATTCATTTTCGGGCTCGTATAGATCCTGGTGGTGTTAATTATCGAGCAGTTGCTGTCATTCTCAGCGACAAATCAATGATACTTAAAGGTGTTGGTGGACGAATGAGAATCGTTGATGCACCAGTGGAAAATATGTAAATGAAACTTGAAGAGTTTCCAATTAGATCAATTGAAAGCATAAATGTGTTTTACAATAAAATGTCATATAGTGTTGTTAGTGTCAAGCTGACTGATGGTCAGGTCAAGAAATTGCGATCAAAATCCGCTAAAGAATGTGGAACAACAATAACGTTAAAACCAGGACAGATGTCCGCAGGTACACATAAAATATCACTGACGGATCGTCAAATAAAACATTTTAATGATGCGCTAAAGAATAAGAGAGGGGTTCAAATTGTATTTTCAAAGGCTGCAGTCGCCAACATGATAAAATCAGGTGGTATATTTCCATTGTTAGCTGCAATACCAGCATTGATTGCAGCGGCTGCCCCAGCAGTGGCGAAAGCGGCGGCGTTGGGGGCCGTCGGGACCGCGGCAAGGATGGCGTTAAAAAAGGAAACTGGGAAAGGATATAAAAAAGGGAAAGGGTCTAAGACTACCAGGAACCCCGTATTCATGGTACAGCGGGAGATCCGTTCACGGATCCGGCCTGAGAATACCAGGAACGGTTTATTAGTTGAAAGCCCAATTGTTCCCATGTCCAATTTTGATTTAATTGATGCTGCTAAAAACTAGCGATAAAAAGCTTCAGAGGGTTTTTTATGAGAGATCAATTACCGAGAAAACCTAAACGCGTTGAAACCGGTATCATCAATCTTGAAAACAGTAACGGATCGGGAACTCACTAGGTTGCATACGCGATCGATCCACGTGGGATTGTCTATTTCGATTCATATGGGTTAGCTCCGCCAAGCGAGTTTATGCGGTATAAAAATTCTTCGATGAAACTCAAAGAGTTTCCAATTTTTTATTCCACGCTGCCAACACAACAATTAAATGATCCACCGATATGCGGCCGTGAAGTATTAAATGTCCTCGCAGAGATTTCATCGTCACAGAAACCACCTCATCTGGTTGTAAATAAATACACGAGTGGGAAATTACAAGGTATTTTTAGAGAATCAATAAGTTAAAAATACTAGAGTCTTTACAATAATGATTAATATTTGGGGACGATCTCTGTCAATGTCGAAACCCACCGCGGAAACATCTGCGGGTTCTATCAAGGATGTAAAAAAAATAATTGAAGATGAAATCGCTGAGACTTTAAATTTAGCAAGTGTTGACCCGAACGAAATAGTTGTATTTCAAGATCGCCAGGGTAAATTGAAAACCAGTAATATATCCGTGAATGACATTTTGATACGGCAGCGCGATGCCGCTGAAAACTCTATTGCGCTGTATTCCAACGATGGACAACTTAAACCGGGCGAACTTGTGTCTACGATCACCGACGCGATTGACGCCCACGACAGCATGATTGCCACCTGCGGCCGTGAACTGGATGAGTATATACGAGGTTATAATAATTTTCGCAAAAATGTCGTACATAAATTATTTGGGACCCCGCTTGTGGTTGGCATGACTCTCGCTGAAATTAAAAACTTTTTATCGCTATTCTTTTTTAACAAGGAGGCGGGGAGGATGATGAATGAAAATGAAATCAAGGCAAATTATCTCGATATTTACAATGATATTTCTAAACTAATAGAAAATCTTGAAAAGGTACAAAAACCCACTAACGACGTCGTTGGTAAGTTTTTTGGAACCCCGCTTATGGCAGGCATGACTCTCGCTGAAATAAGCGAGTTTATCGGCAAGCATGCTCACAATGCCTACGTCGCTAATAATTTTTTTGGTGTCCCAGCTACATCTACGATGACTCTCAAAGATATTAATATGTTTATGGTGAGACAAACAACACTTAATACCATCGTGGATAAATTTCTTGGGAGAATACCTGTGTCTGAAACCACAACTCTGACAGGCCCAACCCTCGCTGAAGTTAAAAAAACTATTGACGAACAAAAACTCGCCAATGAAATTGTTAATAAGTTCTTTGGACCCACATCTCTGACAAGCCCGACCCTCGCTGAAATTAAAAAAATTATTGACGAACAAAAGCCCACCAGAGAAATTGTTAATAAGTTCTTTAGGGATTATGGCCCCCAAGATATCACGATAAAATTTTCTGACATCGACCGGCATATTACAGAACAAAATAATCTTGGAGTCAGAAAGCTTATAATTGCATTCGTTTCTAATAAAGAGGATAGTGGGAGGATAATGAAGTTTACCGAAATCAAGACAACTTATCTCGAAATTTACAATGATATTCTTAAACTTAAAGAAGATTTTGAAAGGGTAAAAATTCCGCATCCACACGGAAGCATTGACAATATCGTGTATACGGTCGATCATGGGACCTTTGATTGCGTAAAAGAATCTAGTGTTAGATTGCCAATCGATATCGGGGAGTGGTCCCATGGTATCTACAGGATGACGTTAATCTCTACCAAGCAATTTGATATCATCGTGAAAGGTAAAACCTACTTTGGTGGCACCGCGACAGTAATTATCAATGGTAAAGAAGAATTTGAGATTGTCGCGGTTGATAGTACCATTAGATCAAAAATACCCTGGTGTTTAGAATTTGTAGGTGAAGTAGACAACCCCCTGATCTACTACCCGGAAGATGGTGATAAATTGAAAACACTAACGGGTTTAAAATAACAATGACATCGATGAAATCAATTGAACCGATAATAGTCCCAGAGGTATCACAATCGCATCGATATCGATATGATACCGTGAAAGAATTTTCCGCAAACTTGAAATCACTTTCTGAGCGCTATCGTGAAAAAATGAAAAAATACCGACGCAGCATAGCAATCATCGACATCACCATGTACTCGGTGTCCGGTGTGATGGCCAGCGCCGGGGTTATTTTGTCGACGGTGACCATCATGGCTCCGATTGCAGTTCCAATCGCTATCTCCGCGGCAACAACAATAGGGGCAGTCGCCACCGCGATAACTAAAAAGTTATCATCGTGTTCTCAGAAAAAACTCAGTGATTATACAGCTCGGTACCGGGTGGTATTTGACGCGTACTCGAAATTATTCGAGTTGATCTCGCTGTCGATAGATAATTCGTTCATATCCGATGTTGAATTTTCCACGATGACCCAGTTGTATAACTCCGCGATGTTGAAATTGGAAATTGAAGACAGCGTTAACAATAATGTCACTCGAACTACTTCAACGAATCGCGGAGAATACCACTCCGATACGAACAAGCATGATATCAATAACATCAACAAACCCTGAATTTAGTGTGAACTTCCCTTCTCCGATTCCAGTACGTGAGATCGCGCTGGCAAAATTACGAGTATATCATAGCTGGCCTAATATCAGATCGGTTGCATTTGGTGATCAGCAACCCAATAACGCACTGGTGTTCTCGTATAAGAATAAACCCGATGGTACTCCAGCGTGGGAAACTGTTTCGTTACCAACTGGGTCGTACCAAATTGAGCAAATCGATGCTGAAAT
The DNA here is from genome assembly GCA_029339505.1 of Unio delphinus. Classification (NCBI taxonomy): domain Eukaryota; kingdom Metazoa; phylum Mollusca; class Bivalvia; order Unionida; family Unionidae; genus Unio; species Unio delphinus. The sequence goes on from JAQISU010000119.1 coordinate 1,948,499, forward strand.
TCAGCGTAGAATAAAATTAATCACGGGAAAAGAATCAAAAATAGATATTAAACTTCATGAACCGACGCTCTCGTCGTCGATCGAAATAAGCACAGAGGGATACATTGTAGATATCTATAACAGCTCGTTAAAAACAGTGTTAGGATGGCCTGAAAAATCACCGGAAAAATCCGCCACCGACTTAACCACGGACGTACAATCATATCATGAAATCAATCCCAGTTATCGAGATAATTTATCTGATATAAGAAAAGGAAAAATCGCCGATAGATTTATATTTACCAACAAAGACACATTGCAATGGGATTTTATCATTAAAAGAACAGCCGACTCATCTGTTACTATTTCATTTACGCTAACTGACATCCGTGGTTATTTTAATGAAATTAAACAATTATATGAAACACAACTAGAACAACTACGGAAAACAAAATCGCAAAAACACGTTGAAATAATAAATCAACTTATATCTGACATGGAATATATCTATGAACTAATTATTCAAACAATAATTAATGACAACAGCGACAGTAAACAACGATTCCTAACCGATTACAATATCACAGAAGACAATCTGCGTAATTTCAAGTTTCCCAAATACAACGCTGATGAACTAGCAAGAATTGTTAGAACCGATATCAAGACGCTACAAAAACCAGATTCAACTGTCCTCCTCAGGTATAATAATGATCCAGATGGTGGCGGTAGGCATATTGCCCCGCATAATGTGAATATTTCAACGGTGATTGCGCTAAATTTAACATGTGATGCAATTGAAGGAAGCTATCAAATTATTCTAGAGCAATCAAATCAAGCTCAGCAGGGATATATTCTTTATTCGTTTGCACCAACAGCTCCTCCAGGATTCCTAATTATTGAAAACCCAATTAATCCTGTCTGCATGAGATGCCATAATAATTCGTTAACGAGAATTAATTTCCGACTCACCGACCAGTCAAATAATTTAATTGAGCTACAAGATGAGGTGTTAGCGATTAATTTGTTTGTAAAGTCCTAAGGACTCGATCAAATGTTTGGTTGAAATCATTTATTATTTTTGTTAACTTGCAGCAGCAGAGAGTGTGAATGACCACATCGTTGAGACCAAAATTGATTGAAAAATCGTAAAGTCTCCGTTTGCTAAATGGAGACTTATTATTTTTTGGTTAAAATATGAGATTTCGTAGGAAGGCTCTATTTTCGTTTTAAAGATTCAATCAAAATTTTATCGGAAAAGTGTGATCTGTTCACACTCTCTGCTGCTACATAGAATCTGCACATAAAGATTAAATTTTTTAAAAAAAGTCTGCTGTCTCCTCACTAAGCATACAGATGCTATAAATAGAATTTGAGGTCAAATGTAGAACCAGGTTAAAAATAGAACATGATACTGTTAGGAAAGTACACGCAAGTCTAAAATACGGTCTGTGGGATTAATGTATGCTATTGCCTCAAACATGTGCTCTTATGTCCTTTCTTAGTAACCAATCAGAACTGAGCACATGACACACAGGATATATGTGACATTTTACAACTACACAAGGACAATATATCCGCTGAAAGTGACAACTGGGATTTTTACAAAACAACATGTATCGAAATAACACATTCTTCACCCAACATAGTGTGCACAATTCTTATTACTTGTATTTGCATGATTTTACCCACATAGAAAGCTTAAATTTGGGGTGAATTTTCACTGAGTGCATCCTAGACCTGGATTATCCATTTAGACTCCTCTGGGGCATCAGGGGTGTCTTTGTATTTTGACGCCCCGCGTTCTTTATAGCAGAAGCCTCTTGCTCCTTGTTGGACATATATCTAAATATTTGTTGCCCAATATTTCCTTCATCTTTCGGAAGGTATCCGATTCCCATGAAGGAGGTTGGGAAATCAGCCCACCATGTGCCCCTTCTTCGTCTGAACTCATATAGATCTTGTCTATGACCTTCCTTACTTTTGCTTTTTACCAGACTTCAAGTTTCGTTCTTGTCCAAAGCAGTGAGTCTTCTTTTGGAGTTCTGTCAAGAAAAAAGTGGACAGTTAGATTGCACTTATATATATATATATATATATATATATATATATATATATATATATATATATATATATATATATATATATATATATATATATACACACAGACAGGTATCTTCTACTTTAGCACTAGCCATGGGAGACATAAAAGTAATGCCTAACAAGTGAGTTTCCCTCATTCTGATACTTATAATGAGGACTTTGTATAACACCTATCCTTTAGAAGTTCTAAGCGCTTTAAAACATTAGACAACACCTATAACATAACAAAAACTATAATGGTATGATTACAGATAACAAACACCATGAAGTTATATAAAATAAAAACATGTTGCAAATATTTAAGGTAGGACTTATTATTAGGTCAGTGGGCAATTTATTATACATTGCTGGGCCCTGGTTGTCCATTGCCTTCATCAAAGTGGGAATAATGAGTATACGATTGTCAGAAGTGGAGCGTAAGTATCTTGCTGGTGTGTACACATGGGCGAGTCAGATAGCCATGTTGGGGTGGAGTTCGTCAGTGAAACATAGCACAGAGAAAGAATTTTGTGTTTGATTCTGGATCGAATGGATAGCCAATATAGAGTACAGAACAGCGTGGAGATGAGCTCTGATCGTGGTACTCATAGTATGATCCGAGCAGCGATGTTTTGAACTTTTTTAAGTTTCTGGAGTAAATATTGAGATAGACCAGACAAAACTGAGTTACAATAGCCCAGTCTTGAAAGTACTAATGAACACACTAATAAAGACTTGACTTAGCAGATGTTCTGTAGAATCAATGCAGTGGACATTGTAAACAGTCATACAATATTAGCATGAGAAGATGAAGCCAATTACTGCCTCGGAAAAGTGCGTTTCAATAACAATAATCCATCCAATTTATTGCATATCACTTAACAGTGCAAATTATGTTCCCATAGTTAACAACAGAAGTTTGATAATTGATCCTAATTAACGAATTAAATAAAAAAATATGATGTGATTTCACAATTTATACCCTCGACCACAGTAACAAAATACAAAGCGGTATACCACACAAAAGAACACGGCAGAAAGTATTTATTATAAAAACTGTTCATACGTTTTATTTTTGTTTGAAGCTTTTTCTATTGCTCGCTATCCAAATGCTCCAACAGTCACAAATAGGAAACTACATATTTCCATTGAAAAAAATATAAGAATTAGATCAATTTATTACGATGACGTTATTGACATCCTTTCCATACAATTACTTTTTCTACGATGATAAGAATAGTTTTTATCATTTTCCCTTACAAGAATGAACAAATAATTGGATATCCAAGCAGAATGCCGTACATTTGTTAAGAATTAAAATCTCTGAGCATGGGCATTTAAGATTTGAAAATTTTCTGCCTTATTATGAATTTCATCATTGCATTGAGGTTCGATTAATTAGGAATAATTGCTAAACTTACGACTTATGATATTGGTGTTGTTAAACACAATGCCGAGTGTCAGATGGCTTCGTTAGATGGGAACACACTTTTTCCAAGATGAAACTAAAACTTATGATGCTAATATTTTAGAAGTGTTTACAATAGCCACTGCTTTCATCCTGCAGTTAAGTCTTTGTTAGGGAGAGGCCATTTAATTATGGGTGTGGGCAAAGACACGTGTTTCTTGCTCTGACTTGTTTGTATAAGGGACACGGGTTGTTTGAACTTTAAAATTGAATTTGTAAATGTATATGAATGCTGTGTGACATTGTTTTGTGAACAGGACTAGTAAAGATTTGGCAGGAAATTACACCTACTGGCTACAAAGGAATCTGTGCTAAAATCTAGCTCTGCATGTATATATATATATATATATATATATATATATATATATATATATATATATATATACAAACAAACAAACACAAACAAAGAGGGTTAAGTAAACATCGGTAGCATATGGTAGCCATTTACACCCAGACGAGTTTTCAGTCAAATTGTTGGAAGATTTAATGGGTGTATTTATTTCTCTCCAAAATTCATAGTCCCTCTACCCATTTAAAATAAATCAGTCAGTCCATAAGCTGAAGTAAAGAGTACATTGTTTGCCCCTTGTGTCAAAAGGTTACATGCACAAAGTATCGAATATAATAATAATAATAATAATAATAATAATAATAATAATAATAATAATAATAATAATAATAATAATAATCTAATAATGCAGGCAAATTTCATTCATCAACTATACCACCTTTCTTCCTCTCATATCGCATCTGGCGTACTTTGTGCTCATCTAATTTTTTTGTCTTTCTTGTTTCAGTCTCCTTTTGGGTGGTATAATATCTTGTCATAGCAGCTGTGTGAAAAATAAAAGATACATTGTAGCGAAGTATTTTCAATGTTAAGGTACTCTATATAACAATTAAGAGTAGTTTTAAATTTTTATGTTTAACAGTGTCATTGGCCCACAACAGTAAGGCAGATGCCTGCCACACAGAACATTGGGATTTGATTCCCATGATAGCAACATTTTATTTTACAATTTTGTTATTTTAGTTTGTTTACTTTTAATGCAAACTTAATGACGGTTTTAATTTTTCAGTGAAAATCACTTTTAAGTTTACTTGCAAGCTGAAATTAAGTCGTGAGGCAGATGCAAATTTCATACCTTTTAGAACCAAGCAATCTACAATGGGATAAATTCCTTGCACATAACTTTTCATAAAGTCAGTCAATTTCTCATTGGACTGATCACTAAATCTGAAGAAGTAAAAAAAGTCATTCTTTTCCAGCATTTGTAGTCTAATTGTAATACCCATTCTTGCATAAAAATGCACATCAGTGTTGGATGGGATGTGTCAATATGTTAGTGTATCCATGAATAAAAAATAGATGTCCCTACTGTTCATGATTATCCTTGTTTATTTTTCATGTTTGTATACATGGATTCTGAAATTCAAGAACTTTCAGCTCACACACAACAATGGGGCCTGTCAAATGAGCAAGACATAAAAGTACACAAATGTAGTCTGGTAATTAGGTATAACGTGGTTTATGAGTGTAATGGCATTTTCCAACAAATGATAGACTATACATGGTGGCCAGTATAACTGGTGGAGGAAGAATCGGGGAAAAACCCTGAAGAACCACTCAACCACAAGAAAATGCTGGTACGCTTTCTCTCACACCTACATTGGCTGAGCCCAAAACTCAAAAAGGTGAGATACCAGTAATCATTACAGGTGAACTCCTTAGATCACTCATCCACCTGGGACCCCCTAATCAGGTTGAAATAAGGAATACACATATTTACAACACGTTTTGAATTTCCTTAATTTTGGCCCATTTGTGCTAACGAGATTTTCATGGAAAATTTCAAGTAAAACAATGTACTTTAATATATATATATATATATATATATATATTTATATATATATATATATATATATATATATATATATATATATATATATATATATATATATATATATATATGTATACAGCACTTTCTCACTACATCGTTGTTCACAGGGTCAATAAATTAAAACAATGGAATCGATTGTCGTACCGGCGTGTCGTATAAGGGACCTTGTTAGAGGGACACATATTTGTGAGGGAGTGGTGTACATCAATTGTTGTATGGAAAGACAGTCATATAGAGGATTTTAAATCTCTCAGTTGATAAGGTTTATTATTAATCTCCCCACACTTACTTCAACAAATTGGGACAACTGTAAAATACAACTATTGTCATGTATTCAGTTTATAAAAAGAGCTTTGCTAGTGACATTTCTGATATCTGAAAAAGCTTAAAAAAGCAAACATTAAATATTAGTTCAGAAATACTTATTCCCTTTAATATTAGCAAGTGATTTTGTTTTAAAATTCCTTTTCTTTATGAATGGGTTTATCATCTAACAAATATCGTTGGGAGGGGAAGAAACAAAAAGTGCCCTGGAGGAAAATTAGGCAAATTTTTATATTTTATGGATTAACTAGTAATAAAAAATTATGACTGATCATTAAATTTGATTGTATTTCTCAATGCTTTGTTACCTTTGCAGTTACATGTACAGAGGTGCTAGTACTGCTACATGCAGATATCCTTCGTGCAGTCGATGAGAACAATAATATCATGATAAAGTTACTCTACAACTAACACCTTTATTAAATCTGACATAAGACAGAACTTTATTTTTACTGGTAGCATTTTATTTTACAACCAATAACATTAGCTCTGAGGAGCTATTACTTCGGCAAGAAATCAAGCACATAGACAGGAACAGGCCTAGAGGTGCTTTAGAAAGAAGAAAAAAATACATTATATCACACACAGAGACATTTCCATACATATATACATTCATAATTTAAGAAAGATTTAAACAGACATTAAATCATAATATGCAAAAAGAACACATGTATACACAGCATTCTCATGATCAACTGGCCATAGATAATTTAATTTAATTTATTACTTTTTCTTTTAAAAGTACGTGGCTTTTTGTCAACTACAAAAATGAACTTTGTTATTGGAAAGTCAGTTTGCTGTCCAAAAAAAACCCCACATTTTTACTGTTTTCCTTACGGTGAACATCGTTTTTAAACAATCTGATATGGTCATGAAATTCAAATGTGAAAATTACATATGAAAAAGCTAAAAATTAAAACTAAATACAGAATGTCAATGATAGATGGGGAAGAGAAAGAGGGTCTTCAGTCGTCGCTCAGATCATCATTCTTTTTTTTCAATGGTCAGGCTATTTGAAATGGCGGTTGAAATCTGCGCTAAAACACCATACTAATTACACGAGGAGGATTGATTGGCTGAATTAGAATCATGTGCGGCGGATGCTGAGCTGCGCATGAGCCAGATATCGCCTTGCTGCAGCAAAGTTACGCTAGAGTCAGTGATAAAATACGCTTCACCAGAATCGCAATTGTTTGTTTACAACCTATTGCCAAAACAAAAACAGAACATAGTTCAACATTCCGATGCTGCATGCAACATAGCCAGGTAAGTATCCTTATCAAAATATAATATTTCGCAGTTTCGAGGGGTGGAAGTGGGAGAATGTTGGCTGGTTAGGCCCAAATTACTGAATTTTTTGCACCTAATGCCAGGCTGATTCGGACCATTTTAAATATAACCAAGTGGCATGGTTTTAAAAGTGATATTTACATTTGTTTAAAATATATTTCTCATTATTTGCCATGTATCCTGTCCTGGTCCATTTAGTACGTACACATGGAGGGGGCGAGGGTTAACGGTTAATGTGTGTGTGTTTGTCTGTGTGTGTGTGTTTGTGTGTACTGATAATGTACATGCGCATAGGAAACCTCGATAAGAATATGTCTCATACGTAACCTGCTTGACTGCAGTCAGCATTTGAATTTTAGAGGACACTAGACTAACTTTTTAAAGTTTTTTTCTTTGCTGCAGGCAGACATTCAACGACGGTGTAGTATATGTTTTATCAAACACGTTAATATTGTTAATAATTGATCGTTTTTGAGTGGATTAAATATTGATCATTCTATATAACTCTGGGTGTGGGGGTGGTCAAGCGTACATACGCAGGTGGGTGTGTGCAAAAAAAAGTATGCATGTGCACGGGGGTGTGGGAAGTTCAAGCTTTGCCAGATTTATGCATTCATTCTAAATGAATGGCCGGATATTGCAACTTTTTAAAAAAGTAGATCAATGTACAATTTACCTTTATATTTAATAAACCTTATATAATAAAACAAGTAAATGAACGCCAGTTATAGTAGAAGGATCAAATGTATGGCAGACGATGATAGATGCTGAAATACCTGTACAAATATGCCATTTTGCAAGTCATTGTCGGTAAAATTCAGGAATACATTATGAGTTTGACTGGTGTTATGATCTTAGAAATTGAATTGCTGTAAGGGTTAGATTCTAAATATATTTGACTTTCTTTTAGAAGCTCAAAATATATCAAATTTTGTAGTAATAGTTTTTAATAAAAGTATTCAGAAACCTTGAAGGGTATAGGCACTAGACTGTGTTGTAGAGTTTAGGAAAAAAAAAACATTTGTCTGGCAACTGCTGCCGAGACCTTCATCCTACTGTTTTAAGAATTTAACCACCAGAAGTTTAATTTTCTTAGGTATAATTAGAATTTATTGCAACTATGAAAATGTATGGTTTACCTGTTTTTCTCGTATACGGATGAATGCACAGGAGGACGTGCCCCTTGAAAAGAAGCAAAGAAAGAGAAGTGCATCAGCAGTCAAATCAAGTAGCAAAAGAATAAGACTGTTAAATAAGAAACGACTTGAGCAGCAGATTAGTGAAGTAAAATCAGCATCCATTTCAAACTTTTATCTACCACAGGAATAAGATATAACTAGATGTAAACCGTCAACAGATGATTGTGGTTCACATACTTGTGATGAGGACAATACAACCTGTTCTGTCACAGATGAAATAGAGCAGGATCCACTTGTGATTAGCTGTTTCAAGCATTTAACCACCAGAAGTATAACCCTAACCATGAAGAACCTGGTGATAATAATAACAGAAAATGATATTTGGGACAGAGAACAAAATGTGTCAGTTGCTATCCCTGAGAAATCTCGCACTCCACTGGGAGTTATTTCAAATGCATCCATGGCAGGATATCTGAATGAAGCCCTCTTTGATACAGGGTATGATGAAAATATAGTTGCTTCTTCTATACATGCGAATGATCCAAATTAAATAGAGGAGGCATGGGAATTGCCTAAACTTAAAGTTCCCCAATAATGGGAAAACATTTCAGAATCTATAGCACAGCTTATTAACGCTGCTACGTCACAGTGTATAACTGATCAGAATGTGGACAAATACTAAATTCCTCAAATTTGCTAAAAAATGTGTCCCCCTCCAAAAAAATAAAAAAATAAAAAAAATAAAAAATTAACCCAAAGATCTGGGGAGTTTGAACAAAAAGGTACAGTCTGGTGACAAGAATTTTCGAGACGCACAGCTTTTGGTCGCAGCCGCCATTATGCCCATAGTTAAACGTGCTACTCTTGTAAAGGCACAAATGTCCATTACTCCTGAGATTAAAGCCTGTATTTCGGATGCAATTACTTTAATGGGCCAAGTTCAATATAACATTTCTCTTTGCAGACAATATATGTTAAGACCCGACTTGAAATAGAAGTATTCTAGCCTTTGTAATCTGAACACCCCCATCTTCTCTCTTCTCTTTGGTGATGATGTTGCCCAAGAAATAAAGAAATGCGAAACTTGACTTCAATTTAGATGAGATGAGTATGCTTTCAATTTCAATGCTAGAGGTAGGAGCTACTCTAGAGGTTGCCCAACCAGAACATATAGGGGGACAGGATACCAACCATATAATAACCCTAATCAATATGGCCACATGAATACAAATCGTGGCAGGGGAAAGATGCACATTTCTCAACAGGGAGATATTCAACATAACTGACAGATAAATGCAGGGGTATCAAAAATAAGTAAAAGTCTTGGAGCATGAAAATTGTTGATATCTGATAAATGGATTTTACAAACTGTTGGTGGTTATAAAATTGAATTTGACAAAATTCCATATCAAAACAGATTACCGAATGGCATCAACCTTTCTAATAAACAAAATATTATGGTACAAAATGAAATAGACGAAATGTTAAAGAAAAGAGCAATTAAACCTTCTTTTCATGAAAATGGATAGTTTATTTCAATTTTTTTTTTATTTTACTTAAACCTAATTCAGACCAGTCATAAATCTGAAGGCTTTGACTGGTTTGTCACATACAAACATTTTAAGCTGGAAACTTTTTCTTCTGTTTTGGAACTAATACAGGAATATGATTTTCTCACATCTGTTGATCTAAAGGAGGCATATTTCAGTGTTGCAAATATATAAAAATTTTCAAAGATATCTAACATTTCAGTGAAATGGAATACCTTATAAATTTGTTTGTTTAACTTTTGGGATTCCCAGTGCACCGAGGGTCCTCACAAAATTTTGAAACTACTTTATTTCTCCTTGAGGAAACTAGGTATTCGTTACTCATACTACATTGATGACTCCATTAACATGAACACATGCCCCACTTTATGTCTTCAAAATACAAATTTAATGCTCGAAAAGATAGTATTTCTAGGGTTTACTATTAATTATGAGGAATCTCACCTTATCCCATCTCAGAAAATTATCTTTTTGGGATTTCTTATTGATTCAGTAAATCAAATACATTAATGTTATTATAAATAAATTATGGATCTATATTGTGTGAAATGTAGGACGAGTACACCAACAATTGACCCAATGCCTGTTACAACTAAAAATAACAAAGAAGCTATCACTGGCAACTGTGAAAGATGTGGTATAAAAATTCAGAGTTGTTAAAAAAAGGAGGTGATATTGCAGCCATGTTAGTAAAATTACCAGGAACACCATGGGCAAAATATCCAGGAGAAAAACACCTTCCGAGGTATAGGTATTGTGGCCCTGGAACCAGACTCGATATCCGACTGGATAATCAAAACCAACATCGATCCGGTAAATATTCAATTTATAAGGCGTGTCATGCTCATGATGTTGTTTATCAAAGCAACAATCGGAAACACAGACATATCGCAGACGTGAAATTGATTCATGCGTTAAATTATATCACTGATAAATCCCTCAAAGAAAAATTAGCTTCATGGTTGATAAAATCGGCGATGAAAAGTAAATTAATGCTGTGTGCTGGTAATTAATAACAACATGGAATCTATTTATTATTCCCCAAGAGGATACTGGAGAGGTAAATCAGCAATCGATAAACTCGCTAACACCGCAAAAGTGAAAAATACCAATGCAGCTGATTGGTTATCCATACAGGCGATATGGCAGATTTATCTACCACCGCCTCAACAAATTAACTTCTCACATTTTGATGTCAGTTTCCCTAATGAAGTTCATCAAGCTGATATATTATTTCCGCCGCATGCTACAGTTAATAAACAAACATAAGAGTATGCGCTAACCGTAGTTGATGTTGCGAGTAGATACAAACAAGCATAGCCGCTAGAAACGAAGTCATCAACTGAAGTAGCTTCTGCGTTTGAAAGGATTTATCGACGAGGTCTTGGACCACAAAGTGGTCTACAGTGACCAAAATCTACTTCAGGTTGATCCTGGCAAGGAATTTCAGGGTGCAGTGTTATCAACAATGAAGCATCATAATGTCACCATTAGACGAGGACATACTGCATTACATCGAGATCAGGCAATTGTTGAACTATTTCATCGGACACTTGCTGAGTGGTGATTTGAATATCAATATGCGAAGGAATTTATTCAGGATAAACGATCTCGTGAATGGGTCAAGAGATTACCAAGTGTGATTGCTGCGCTAAATAATGAAATTACTCGAACAATGGATGTGAAACATATTAACGCCATCAAAAAGAAGTATATTCGTGAACAAAAACCGCCAAATGATTTTTCAAAACATTCAATATTCGGCAATGTCACTGTGAGATATTTATATGAACCAGAAGAGCTTGAAGGTGGTACAAAAAGAGCTACTGATCCTATTTGGAGTGTCACCGCACATAACATATCTAACATAATGAGATCCACGGATAGACCTGCAATCTATAGATTAGATTCAACTGCTCCTCAGCGCGGATTTACACGGGAACAATTACAAGTGATACCCGAGGCTACTCAATTACCACTGCGTGGTCTTAACTATCACCTCTGCGTCTGTTACACTCAAGACAAGACAACATCACATTATCTCTGGTATGACCAACACTGCTATCTTTTCTGTCTACGGTAATTTGGCGAGAATCTTTATCCGACCAACACCAACGCATTATACAATTACAACTGGCGCAGTGATTATTCTGTTGTTGTTTCAGCGTTATTATAAATTCAGCATCAATATAAAATTTTCTGTTATTTTTTTATCTTGTTGTTTACAACCAGCGAGGCTTTTTTTCTGATTATATCATCGCTGCCAATATCACTAATTGTGGTGTCATTAGCATCTAAAACAACTTCGTACTTTGGATACTGCTAAGTAAACTAAATTTGACCACTCGATGCGATCATCTACGATCCAAACAATTGTATCGAATATAGTCAATCCCTGCGAAGAATGTATCGTCGCTGCCAATCCTAGCTTCCATGGGGATTAATCAGCACGCAATGCATCTTCGACAATATTGATATCAACCAACACAATATCATTTATCACGAGACTCTGCTTCTCTGTCAGGTCTTGAATATCAATTTCAATATTCTGTCTTCGTGTATCTCCAGGCCTATAACACAATGACACTGGAAGTGCTGCGAATTTTTCCTTATGTGTTTTAAGTAACTTCATTTGAAGTGTGTCTCTGACTATCTTTTCTATCTGCCACTATCAAATCGCTTGGTATTCACGCTTCCCAAAAATCATTTAATGAGGTTTCTGAAATTATTTTACGCGCTATTTCACATTGGATTTTATAAGGTTGTGATCTGATTAATTTCTTAAACTCACAGAATTGTTTATCGAGTGATCTATGATCGGTATTAATTTCTTCATAATAATGTACAAAATTCTTCAGGCAATCATGTGGAGATAAACCGACAAATGGTGGTGGCTGACCATGATCGCCACACATTATCACAGTTGTATTCGCTAGCAATAGCCAATCAAGAAATATTTTTAATATCACTAACGATACTATACATATCTCATCCCAAATAATAATTTCAAGAATATATTTCTCGCCCATTCGATCAAGAGTCCTTGCGTCACCTTTGCATCGAAAGAAACTGTGATAAGTGCAAGCATTAACTCCTCGCTGTTTCATCTCTCCTGCAAGTCTGTGTGTTGGTGTTACCACAATCATGTTTGATTTCCCTCGAAATAATTCGATCACACGAGTCGTCTTTCCTGACCTACTACATCCGCTTAGGTAACTGGTTTTATATCTATATATTGGATCGGATAATGAAGGCGCACTGGATATTTCTGATATCTGATTATTTTTCAAGTAATTGTTTTCAATTGTAACATCTGCTGATTTAGAATAATCACTTTTTAATTCTCCATGATCCCCAACACTCGTCGGAATTTGTAAATTTAGCCATTGCTTATTTGTGTTGTACATCTATGTAAAATGAATCAATGGCGACTCTAACCGCCGATTCAGGAAATATATTTATCATCTAAAGTAAATTGATAGAATCATACGCCAGCATAGACGCCCTTAAATAAGCATATTGAGGATTATCTCCATCTATGTAAGAAAAACTGTACCAAATTTTGTTCCATCAGACAAGAAAGAATCTTTACGATTGACATATATACTCCTAGATGTTGCATCCGCGATTATAAAATCGTATTTTGCATCATCTATAATTAATCGTGAAGAATATCGCTTGTGATCATATATGCTACCCTGGGTGAATTTACCAATTATTCTCCTACCGAGATCTTTGCGTATTTATTTCTAATTTCAAAGATCACCTTGGACCACTTAACGATATATTCTTCGTCGAGATCAGGAAATGTTTCTTTGTTTTCGCTAATTATACTATCTAGACTATCGGGCTGTGGTAACCAAACTTCAGTCTGCGCCCGATATGATATAATTGCTTCACTGACAATCAGCGATATCAGTATTTTAGAATCAATCATATACCGTAATAACGCTATTGGCAAACAGTGTTTTTTAAGATATGTGTCTACCAAACCAAACATAACAGCACGGATGAAGTCTTTGAGCGAATTCAAATAATACCACACGAGCGAATCCGGTTAGATCAAAATCGGGTAGCGGCCCATTAATCGCAACACGGGTCATCTCGTGTGTAGGATGCCCAAATCGTTTAAAATACTCAGAGCATTCTCCGTACCCGAGAAAACTCCCTGGATAACACGCAACCATATCAACCGAAATAACACTTTCGGGGTCATATTTTGTATTCCATAATCCACCATGGCCCAACTTGACACAGCTTGACTACACATCTGAGAGAAATTTGGCTCTTGTTGGTTTCCATAGATTTTTCTTTCTCGCATAATGAACTGCAACTGACGTGATTGTAAAACAGTAGGTTAGTAATTGTTCGTCGTTATCCGTTGAAAAATCACGAGCTATTTTTCTCATCTCGTCGTGAAGAGATTCAGTACGGTATATTTTACCGTTGGGTCTTACAAATTGATCGAATTTACACTCTTCGCCTTCAAAACTCTGAAAAAACCACACTGACACAGGATCGTTTTTATTTAACTCATAAATACAATCAAATAATTTCTCCTCTGTGGGGGGATGGAACCCCTGAGGACTCCACGGGTAGATATTTTATGGTTCAATCCCGCAGAAATATTGTTACCGCGGAGGCCCGAGCGTATGTATTATGGTCAATATTTTTTATTGGAGATCTCGATTTTTATTTCGATTCTTGTAATACCTCTCCTGTTATCGTCGTTACGATTATTGGAAATTTTAGTATCCTTTCTAGCTCGTCTACGTTTTGAATTGAACCGCTCTCTTATTTTTACTTCCAATTCGTTTATTTTTTTTTTGCGTCTTAGATCCGTCAATTTGTTTCCACGCAACGCATTTGTAAAATGCTCTATTATTCGTTTGGCTACACAATTTCAGGGTTTTTAATTTCTCAATACCCGGTTTGCCATTAAACGGATAGATTCCAGACACAACCGCGGTCACAAGATAAGCTCTCTCGTAATATGGTTTGTCAATCAAAGTCAGTGTTCCTGGTTTGGAATTCTGACTCGCAGTGACAACTATTTTTTTATCATTTAAGATGGGTTCAAATTTGTCGTGTATAATCCTAGTTGTTGTTTTTGAACGGATAATAAATTTCACTCTAAAAAAATACCTTCTATGGTCAAGATGCGAGATTATCACTGCTGCTCTTTGGTCGTTCATGGTAGCATCAACACCACCATCAATTCGAAATGTTGACCAACAGTAAGACACACCCTCGCGCTTAAATTAATAAAATGCATCATGGATTTTATCTATCATACTTCTATCATTTATTAGACCCTGATCTGCTACATCTAAGGATACTCTATTAAGATTGAATATAGCAGGTTTCCTCGGTTCGATTTTCGATAATCTCTCGAACTCCTCCATATTATAATTAAAACAAGTATTTAAATAAAGAATTTTTAAATAATTAATCACTGTAAGTGCCTTATGATAGGATCAGTAACCGTTTGTAATAAATCATGCAGAAATGAATTCTGTTTATATCATTCACAGAGAGTACGACGAGGGAGCTTACATCCACTTCCCTGCATACGATATGGGGTGGGTGTGAGAGGAAATTCGCAGCTGGTGATGGTAAGCGATACAGAGAAATAATCTCTTTTATGATAGACGAATTAAAAACTCTATCCCTGACTCTGTCAGCGTCCTTGACTCTGTCTGTGACAAAATCATAAGAACACCTCAGGACTAAATTAATAGATTCTCAATAAGTAATAATTCAAACATATAATTAATTAGACAAAAAAATATATATGTATATAAATGAGTCAAAAATTTCAAGGACATCCCGTGATTATCGATTATGAAGCATCTCGTGATGGTGTAGTTAGACACCTCAGACTGAAGAAACTAGTAGAGGCGGACAATGGCAATTGGTATCTCAAATTTACTGCTGGAGGAAAAAGTCATTTTAATCACAAATTCGTATAATAGTATTTCCTCGAGGTGATCAAAGATGGGTTTGTAATTGATCATATTGATTCCAATCCTTGGAATAATTCTATAGCTAATCTTCAAGCTATCACTCAGAGTGAAAATACCAAACGCGGACTAACTGGAAATTACCCGCAAAATGCGAGACTTGTCAAGTCTCTTAATACAGAAACTTACGAAGAAAGAATATTTGAATCATTGAATGCAGTTGGAAAATATTTTGATATTTGCATGCCTTCGGTTCGACGCGTTGCAGAACGAATCTGTAATTCTGCTTTTTCAAAGCGTTTTAAGAGCAGAATTCAATTTACATACATTTAAATTCCTTTTTATACTATGTGTAGGGGGAATAACTCGTGTAGGCCTATGTGTGTGTGATAGAATTACTGTCCTTGGACGGGATTTTTGATGAATATAAATAGATATGATTCCTGGTCTGACTGAATTGCTTTTTGTGTTGGTTTGACTAGAAATTTTTAATTTCGTCTATGATTTTTAACTACAAATATATTCCTGTAAAATGTACGATTTCCATTACGCTTTTAATTCTTTAAATCCTTCACGTGATACACTTTTTTTATTTACCTGTAGATTTCGATATTTAGCATAATCCGTACGCGGCTGGATCTCGTCCCGAGGCCAAGCATTCGAATCTCGTGGTAGGCATTATTGTCGACGGTACCGTTCGCACCAACCCAAAGGGTATTTCATGTACATCTCCTATCACGTCAAATACGTGATGGTGTGATTTTGCACCCCCAGGAATTTGATTCATGGGTGGGAGGTGTACAACAAATATATACAACACTCTAACATTTCGTTTCGCTTAGAAAAAATGTCTATGGTGCCCTAGAAATAAATAGTAGCGTGGATGCAAACAGCTCTATGTCACACTAGGGTAACCCCACAAGACAGTTCAGAAAGAACTGTGGCCAAAAGAAACGGTCGTAGAGTCAAAGAAAAACAAATCTCAAAGAGAAAATTTCAAAGACAAAAGACCTTATGAAAGACACAAAGGCCATTATAGCTAATGTTTATTTTTTTGTATTTATATATGATATATATATATATATATATATATATATATATCATATTAGATATATAAATTTAGTATATATATATATATATATATATATATATATATATATATATATATATATATATCATATAATGAATTTCGAAAATATAAATGACATAATAAATGAAATTTCAAATTTAAAAAATCAAACATACAATTATCAAATAAATTAGATTGTAATCAGATTCTCCCTGATTTTCAAGTTCTCGATGATAATGCTCAGAATAATAAATACGTCCTTCCAAGCCAATATGCGTTAATCAAAATGATTCAGCATGCCCTAAATGAATCTCTGGCATATTGCAATGATGTAAATAAATTCATTACGTTATTTACAGCAGTCGAAAAAATCAGAGCTGAACGCGCCAAAAATACCAGGTCAAACGTACAATAAATTCCAGAATTAAGATGATAAAAGATATCATTGAGCAGAACAATACACTTGAAAAAATTGTGAATGATGAAAAGAAAACGCAAAGCACATCACTGTTCCAACGTAGTAACATAACACATCCAAACACAAGCAAGTACAAGATCTAATACTACTATGTTGTACTACATGTACACTAAAACAAGACAGGTATGGGTTTGCTCACACGGAACGAATTTGTATGGGTTGAAATTCTATATCCAGAGACAAAATCTCCTACGCGAACAGGTATGATCATTGTTATTTTTTTTTGTGTCACCAGGAACAAATCAATGAACACGTAAGTAATTGAAAACATGTCGGGGGGGGGGGGAGGGGGTAACTGTTTAGGATTTAAATCATATCTTGTAAATTTATAATGATTGGAGAATCTTTAACAACTAGATTGGCTCGCGAGCGACTGCAGGCAATAAAGAAATTTTTACCCGTACAGGACTCTGTCAGAAATAAATTGCAAGCGCTTCAAGAATTTCAAACTGCTTTACAACAGGCACTGAACAATTATTTAAACCGATACGGCTACTGCAATAGTTGTTACTGCTACTGGGAAAGCTGTTACTGCTGCTGAAAAACATATATTACCAGTACTTGAAAATATATCAAGGGAAACTGAACAAACACAATAATCTTTAAAAGTTCTTCCTGGTGATATAATAGCTGCTACACAACCTGAACAAGAACAAGAAGGTGAAGAACAAGAACAAGAAGGTGATGTTGAGAACAGGAACAAGAAGGTGATTTTGTTTTCATGGATAAATTTACAGAAGGGGTTAAAAAGAAAAAAATAGAAAAATTTCAATTATTAAAACCCACCAATTATCAAAAATTTGGTGATTTTGCTGCCCAAAGCTATCATTCAAGAAGGGACATTTTAAAAAACGAGTATAAACAAAATAGAATAAAGCGCGATGACTGGGTTGATTGGTTATATAAAATAAAAAATGGGATTGGTCGTTTAAATAAAGTGGAGTTGGGGTATAAAGAATTTAAAAGAAGAATTACTGCTTATGATATACAACAAAAATACAACAACAAATAGACAAACGTCAAAAACAAAGAGAAGAACGACAACAACAGAGAGAAGAACGACAAAAGCAGCTCAAAGAACAACGTCAAGCACGGATACAAAAAAGAAAACAATCACCATCTGATCGAGAAGAAGATGCAACTGGTAAGGGATATCATGGTAGTTGTCTTGTTCGTCGTCCTAATAATATTCTTGGGGACAAATCACGATTAGAAATTCTCCTTGGGGGAACGAGCTGGAAATAACTCACCAGACATAATTAATGAAGCAGGTGATATCTGCAGACGACCAATTGAATGTGCATTATGGATATTGGTGTATATCGAGAGTTTATTGAAGAACTCGCGGTCGGTTACCATTGTGATTGAATCATTGATGACATTTTGTCATGCGATTAGATAAATATCATTTTAAATAGATGATCATACACTACAACCACAACAAATTAAAAATCACCTACGTAGTAAATTCACGATTGCTTGTTTATAGGGCGTATTATGGAGATGGTCTCGGTAATGTCGTTGATGGGTTATTCGTAAGAATGGCTCCAAAAATAGCACCAATCGCAAAACAGTTATCGTTGAAAGCTATTGATGTTATTCGTGATAAGGGTATCAGCGCTGTTGGTGATGTTGCTGGTAAGGCATTTTCCGCAGCCAAAGAAAATCTATTAGCGTTAATTCGACGACGACAGAAACCACTAATGACAAACATCACTAGGAAACCTACCATCTACGGAGATTATGTCTGCGTGTTTTAGCAAAAAAAATAAACAACGCAGTGAATCGAAAAAAACGTTTCTCTGAACGACACTCAGGGAAATATTACTGCAAATATGATAGCGGGAAGTGAAATGACAAAGTCATCGAGATCGCGATTTAGATCAAGAAATATATAATAAAATGGTCAAATCGTCACCTGATACAGCTTTGATATGGACGGCCCAGCGCGCAAGGATGATTATGTACGCGATTATCTATATTATTCCTATAATGCAATACAACCAAATAGTCAATCAAGAATCGAACTTCAGGTCCAGGATAAAAGCAAATACTTTCTACTCGCTGAAGCATTTATTGAAGTGGAAGGGGAACTTGTAATAGCTGCTGATACTCCTGCTGTACCAGCACCATATGACGCAAATCTCCGAGTGGGCTTTGTCAATAATTGTATTATGGCATTATTTAAGAATGATATATATATGACTGATGGAAGAGAGATTGAATATATATGATGTTGATGTTCTCACAACAATAGTGGGGTTAGCAAGATATTCTGATGATTATACAAGGTCAGCAGGTCCATCTATGATGCTTGCGAAGGATATTAATGATCATGCTGAACATAACCGTCTGTTAAATTACGGACACCACAAGATACTGCTGATGAACAACCAGCTAATTCTAATGAACATCAAGCTAGATCGGCGCTGTCTTTGATATTATAAAAGTTACCACCAATTACAACCTAGGTTTTGCAACACGCGTATCAATTTTGCATGGACAGCGCAGATTATTTTCATGCACGATTCCACTATCTCATATTTTCGGATTTTGCAGAAATGTTAGAAACGTTATCTTTCGAGCGAAACATACAGTAGTACTCGTGCGAAGAAGTGATGATAATAATGCAATCTGGCGTGGTGTTGGTGTTGCTGATGCTGGTAAAGTAAATATAACAAAACGCTCATTGTGGATGCCTGTAATGACTTCATCAATCACCGCAGAGGAAAAATTACTATCATTTATGGACACAGGTGGTAAATCATTACTGTTATGGCTTACAATGACCACGGGTACTATGGAGTCTTCTGTAAATGGTATATTTACATTTCACCTGGCATCAAAACAAGGAGTTTCTGCGCCACAGCATATACTTATTGCGTTACAGGATAAGGTGCGATTAAATTCACAAACACGCAGCCATAGGATATTTGATCAACTCGGTGTTAATGAAGTCTCGCTGAGGATAATCGGCCAACAAGAACCATCAGAGGATATTTTACTTAACTACGATCAAAACCAAATAGCACACGCGTATCACCGTTTGCTGACATTTATGGGACGTGATAATAATGTAGATAATGGTCTGCAAATATCACAGTTAGATTTTAGAAAACTATAATCCGATTTATTACTTATCGTTGGAACATCTTGATTTAACCAGACAGTCCGTCATTGACATACATTTCCGAGCTCGTGTAACCGCTCCTCCTGCTCGTGGTTACAAAGCAGTTGCTGTCATTCTCTAGACAAATCAATGCTACTCAAAGGTGTTGGTTAACGGATGAGAGTAGTTGATGCACCAGTGGAAAATATGCAGACAATTAGATCAATCTCATATTAAATAAAATGTCATATAGTCATGTTAATGTCACTCTGACTCCTGGAAAGATTAAAAAGTTGCAACCGGATTCAGCTAAAATCTTGAACTACGATATCGCTAAAATACAATTAGATGTCTGGTGGTCAGAATAAACTATCATTGACAGCTCGTCAGATTAAACATTTCATTGATAGTTTCAAAAATAAAAAAGGTGTTCAGGTCACTCTCTCACTCTGCATTCGCGATCAAAAACATGATAAAATAAGGTGGTATATTTACCAGCACTAATTGCAGCTGCGGCCCCAGCAGTGGCGAAAGCTGCCGTGTTAGGAGCTGTTGGTACCGCGGCAGGGAAGGCACTAAAGAAAGCGACTGGGCGAGGATACAAAAAAAGGAAAAGGTCTAAGACTACCAGGAACTCCGCATTCATGGTACAGCGGAAACGGCCTAAAAATACCAGGGACAACTTAACTCTAATATCGCAGATATCGCCGATGTCAAATTTTGATTTACTCGATGCTGCTAAAAACAAGCGATAAAAAACTTTAGAGGTGTTTGTATGCGAGATCAATTACCACCACAGCCATACAGTGTTGAAACTGATATCATGAATCTCGATAAAAGCACCGGACCTGGAACTCACTGGGTTGCATACGCGATTGATCCCCGTGCAATTGTTTATTTCGATTGATATGGGTTAGCGCCGCCTAAAGAATTCATGCATTATATACATCAATTAAACTTCCCTCGTTGATATTCCACGCTACCAACACAGAAAATGACCGACCCACCAATATGCTGCCTAGAAGTATTAAATGTACTCGACGCGTTATCATCATCAACTAAACCACCCCATTAAACCGTACACGAATATACGAGTAATCGCTTTTTAGAGAGATCATAAAATATAATGATTGATATTTGGGGAAGATCTCTCTCAAGTCTGAAAAAATCCACCACATAAATATCTGCAACCAAGGATGTAAAAAATATAATCGAAGATGAAATATCAGAGATATTAAGCTTCGCATGTGTGGATCAAAATGAAATAATCGTATTTCAAGATCGTCAGGGTAAATTGAAAACGACTATTGTTTCCCTGGATGATATTTTGGTCAAAAACCGCGACGCAGCTGAAAATACTATCGCGTTTTTTCCGACCAGAGTAAGCTCAAACCGGGTGTATTTGTTTCAACTATCTCAGATAAATTATCATTACTCGATATCAATTATATATCCTCGGCGAATTCATTTAAATCACTCAATGATAAGTACGACGACCATATGACAAAATTTGATCAATTTACAGAGTTACAAAGAAATTTAATTGATAAAATTGACGCACCGATATTAAATTTCTTTGGAAATCCACCAGTGACCACACCGAAACTCAAAGCTATAAAAACCGCTATCATAGAATTAGCAGTACTACAATCTAAATATGAAGATCATGTTGAGCAATTTTCAACTTGAGAAATTCTTTGGGGGAGTCTCATTAGATAAACTCGACATAAAATTTTCAGATATTAGAAAACCCATCAAAGTGATCAAGAAGACTCACGAGGCCATCAAAGATGATTTTCCTGCGATGATAATCCGATTAGATAAAATCAACATTCCTCATGAGAAAAATATAAACTCTGCATACATGATTCAACACGGATCATTTGCGTGGACCCCACAGACTAACATATTAAATATCGTAGCTACCGTCAATGATATTTATCGATTAACACTAGTATCACCGACTCAATTTAATATTTCATCGACGACTTCAACCGGGGTCAACAATATGATATCAACGCTCATCGACAAGGGAATAACTGAGCGATTCACGATAACAGCCACTGATAATACACTAGCTAGAATATCAATAACGTGGTATGTGGAATTTGTAGCGTATTTAAGGAAACAACTTAATTGAAATTGCTCTGTTATTGTAAATAAACAATGTCGACGTCAATGGCAACATCGCAGCAATATCGCTATGATCAGGTAAGAGAATTTCAAACTAAACTGAAAACACTCACTGAAGAATACCAAGCAAAGAAAAAAAATATCGGCGAAGGATTATCGTCGTTGACGTTACCGAGTACTCGGCATCAGGTGTAATTACCGGAGCTGGTATAATACCCTCTTCGGTAACAGTGATTGCCCCGATAGCTGTTCCAATTTGTATATCAGCGGCGACAACAATTGCGGGACTAATTTCAATAATAACAGAAAAATATCATCATGTAGCCAGCGTAAACAACAAGACCACATATTCAAATTTTATACGGTGTCAAACGCGTACTCGCAATTATCCTCGATGATATCGTTGTACCTCGATGACACATTAATATCCGATAGTGAGTGTTCCGCGATGGTACGTGTTTACAATTCTATGATGTCAAAATTAGAAAAACAACACGAATATAATGGCAACATCGCAAGAACTACTTCAAATTTCCTGGGTATAACACAAATGAACTAAAAAAATCTGTTAATTATCTTTTCTCGGAAAAGTTTTCTCTGATAATCACCGAATGGAAAAAAATAACACAACCACAAACAACCATCCTCAAATATAATAAATACCCAGACGGGGTGGGCGACATATTACTCCTCAAAATGTCAATATATCCTCGGTGATTGCAATAAATCTAGTATGTTATGCTATTGATGGAAGTTACCAAATAAATCTCGAAAG
Organism: Unio delphinus; assembly: GCA_029339505.1. Classification (NCBI taxonomy): domain Eukaryota; kingdom Metazoa; phylum Mollusca; class Bivalvia; order Unionida; family Unionidae; genus Unio; species Unio delphinus. Next base: position 1,971,756 of record JAQISU010000119.1, read on the forward strand.
ATCAAATCAAGCTCAGCAGGGATACATTTTATATTCATTTGCACCAAATTCTCCACCCGGATTTATAATAATTAAAGATCCAACTAATCCGGCCTATATGCGATGTCATAATGATTCATTAATGAGAATTAATTTTAAACTCACTGACCAGTCCAATAAATTGATTGACTTTAGAGGAGAGACTTTACAATTTAGTTTGTATGTAAAATCGTAAACGATTTTCATCCTAAAAACGTTTACCATAACACTGAAATAGTTTGTCTCCGTAACGACTTGACAGTTCGGTCTATTTACTATCTCTGGAGACTGTCTCCATAGCAGCTTTATTTTGTGAGAAACCATAACCATTCATCATTCTCTCTCTCTGTCTCTCTCTCTCTCTCTCTTTCTCTCTCTCTCTCTCTCTCTCTCTCTCTCTCTCTCTCTCTCTCTCTCTCTCTCTCTCTCTCTCTCTCTCTCTCTCTCTCTCTCTCTCTCTCTCTCTCTCTCTCTCTCTCTCTCTCGCTCTCTCTGCCTGAAATGGTTTAGGATTGAAATAGTTTTGGTTTGTCTGAAAAAGTTCGGTTTATTCACTGATTGTCTGAAATAGTTTCGGTCTGTTCAGCCTCGTTGATGCTCTTTAATATTCAGGTCCTGGTGAAGTAAATGAAGGATTATTCAAGCTGTAAATTTGCTGATGTAGATAACATGTTTATTGTTGGCTTCTTAAAAGCAAATTGTGCTTATGATGGAAATACATTTCTGCATGTCTGTTTTTTTAAATAACTAAAGCCTAAGAACAGTTAATTAAAATGTCAATTGTTACAAGCAAATTCTTTTTAAAATTAAATTACACACTATTTGTAAAACCATGCACATGTATACATTGCATGAAGCTTGTACACACAAAAGTTGTGTGAAACTATGCACGTGTATGACTGACATGAAGCTGGTACACACACAATTTGTGTGAAACCATGCAAATGTATGAATTACATGAAGCTGGTACACACAAAGCTTGTGTGAAACCATGCACATATATGACTTACATGAAGCTGGTACACACATAACTTGTGTGCAACCATGCACATGTATGACTTACATGAAGCTGGTACACAGAGCACTTGTGTAAAACCATGCACGTGTATAACTTGCATTAAGTTGGTAAACAAACTTCTGTGAAACCGTGCATATTTATTGCTTACATGGCACATAGCGATGGACCTACCATTGATCATAATAAAACATTAATTGATAGCGATGAAAAACTAAGCACTCAAATTAAAAATCAAATGTTCAGTTAATCGGAAACAAAGATGCAAACATAAGGAAATAGTTTTTAGAAGCCGATTTGTCACTTAATTCGACATTTTTGATAAGCCAACATTTTCTGAACAGGTGTAGATTTGTATTATGCCAAATGCTTTTGATAAATTTCTTTAGTTTCTTCGAGACATTTTTGAAAGAATTCAGATCTGGTAGACAGGTATTGATATATGGTAGTATATTGGGTACTAGACATGGAGGGAACTATAGATTATCAGTCATACTGGCTCATTGGTCTGATATACACGGTAAGATTGCTGGTTGTAATACGATTGATTTGACCACATGGCCAGGTCAGATTGAGAAACTTTTGTTACACAATCTGTTTTTGGATGGGAATTTGTTTTCATTTAATATCAAAAGTTATTTGGTTTACATTAAGCTGAGTCACGTTAAATATGTATGGGAAGCCAGTTGAAGTTTGGAGAAGTGATACATTTGAATGAGAAGGACCAGCAATATTTATACCTGTGCAAAGAATTAAGTCATTATGCATACCAGACAAGAGTTTACATTTTTCTTTTAATTGTGACCACATAAACTGATAAATGTCATCTATAAAAGCATTGTGATGTGTATGACTAAACATGTAAGACTAAATATTCAGGTCCTGATGAAGTATTATTGAGCTGTAAATTTGCTGATCTAGATAACATGCTTATTGTTGGCTTTTTAAAGGTAATTTGTGCTTCTGATGGAAATACATTTCCATATCTGACTTTTAAATAACAAAAGCCATTGAAGAGTTACTTTAAATGTTAATTGTTACAAGCAAGTTCTTCTCAAATTGAATAAAGCCAGTACACAGAACTTGTGTGAAGCCATGCACAAGTATGACGTACTGTTTCATGAAGGTGGTATATAATGAATACAATTAAAATAATTTGTTCTCATCGACTGATTTAATTGATTATTGTTTATGTGAAATTGATTATCAGCTATACAATTCAGACCGATTCACATCACTAATTTCACTGGTACACACAAAACTTGTGTGAATTCATGCATTTGTATAACTTAAATGAAGCTGGTAATGAAAAACTTGTGGGAAACTATGCACATGATAACACACAAAATGTAATGAAACTGCATATGTATAACTTGCATGAACGAGGAAGACGTAAAGAACCATTATTGATATTTAAACAATGGGGCTATATTGGAGATTATTATATATACAACTACCTTGGTTTCAGTACCATGCTACACTATATTTAAATATGTATGTAGCTCCATCGTTTGAATTTTATAATCAAGTTCATATAGTTTGTATTCCATAATTGTTATAAGGCACTGCTTATGTTGGAATATAAAATCCAAGAATCACAGAAATATTCTCTGAGTATAGTTTTCACAAAGCAAATGACTCATTCAGAATTTACAAAGAATAATTCATTGATTTCAAAAGATGGAATTGATTAATGTGTCATTGACTAGTTGTTAGATAATTTTGGCAATAAAGTTATTAATAAAATGTATTTCCCAAATCATTGCTTTTCTTTAATAGCTATTTAACCCTTTTGTTGTTCTTTTATAAATATTGGCCACTATCATGTATAAACATATATGTTAACTGTACATTTTAATGTAATGATTGCAATAAATATTTTAAACTATTAGCAGCAGAAGGGGCGAATCAGACAACATTTTTAGACAAGTTTTCACTGAAATCACGCTTAAAAACAATGAAACCAATGACATCAGGTCCAAAATGTGTGTGTGAATCTGATATCGTTTCATGGATTAGGATCAAATCAAAAAAACAACATTTTCAATGAAATCAGGTCCAAAAAAAATCAATGAAATTAATGAAATCCTCCATCGATTTTTTGGGAAAAAGGGACTACAACGTCGTTGTCACTCACCCCCTCTGCTGCTAGAACTTTCAGTTCTGGTTAACAAAAATCATAAATGATTTCAACCGAATATTTGATCCAGTCCGATACGATATCGTGTTCGAGGGTCATGTAAATTTATTGTTACAAATCCGTGTGGGGCAGACTGAACATGACTAAAGAAATTTCTAAATTGATTGAAGTCCATATCAGAACACCATGTCTGCCAAATATTTCGTAGCGTATGTGTATCAACGCCGTTGAATACAGCAAGCATATTACAGTTATCTCTAATCACTTTTGGAATCTGAGTGTAGCGTTGAGTGACATAAATCACGTCCGTGTTTTTGTGCCTGCCTCGGGAAAATATTCTAGCTGGGTTTTTTTGTTTATCTAACATGACATCATCGTATACAACTAAATTGTTGATACTTCCATCGAGGTCATTCACGGATGGTGCCTCGTCAATATCGGTTATAAATTCAATAACATCCTCGCCGGCAATCTCTGAAGCGTTTTCATTAAAATCTTTTAGCACTTCATAGCATCGTTGATCATCTACGCTAGGGGCAATTAAATACAACTTATCCCACTTCATCCATCTCATTATTAAATTGAGCAACAATTGCGTCTTGCCGGATCCAGATGGCCCGATTATAATTGCGCGGATAGAGTTTGGTAGCGCTGCATGATGCTTCACTGGTTCTCTTGTTTTAGTCGCTGAAAAATCAATTATATTCATATCTCTATACATAAATTATGGATCTATATTGCGTGAAGTGTAAGGCGCGTACTGGCACAGATGACTTGACGACGATTACAACTAAAAATAACCGATCAGCGCTTTCTGGTAAATGCGTCCAGTGTAGTACAAAGAAATTTAGATTTGTTTCTAAACCCAAGGAACCCAAGGAACCTTTAAAAAAAAACGAGGAGGTGATATCGCTGCCAAATTAGCAAAACTCCCTGGAACCCCATGGGGGAAATACCCCGGAGAAAAACACCTTCCAGGGTATAGTTATTGTGGACCGGGAACAAGACTTGATATCAGACTCAATGATCAAAATCAGCCCCGACCCGGTGAGGAACCAATAAACGCTATTGATAAGGCCTGTCACCTTCATGATGTTGCTTATAAAAGCAGCAATTTGCAACACAGGCATCTAGCAGATGTGAAATTAATTCATGCGTTGAATGCCATTCCTGATAAATCCTTCAAAGAAAAATTGGCCTCCTATTTGATAAAATCGGCAATGAAAAGTAAATTGATGTTAGGTGCTGGTAATTAATAGCAACATGGAATCTATTTATTATTCCCCAAGAGGATACTGGAAGGGTAACGCTGCAATCAGTAAACTCGCTAGCGCCGCAAAAGTGAAAAAAAACCACTGCGGCTCATTGGTTATCCAAACAGGCACTATGGCAAATTTATCTACCACCGCCTAAACAAATTCAATTCTCGCATTTTGATGTAACCGGACCCAATGAAGTTCATCAGGCTGATCTATTATTTCTGCCACATGATCGTGGTTACAAATATGCGTTAACTGTAGTTGATATTGCAAGTCGATACAAAGAAGCAGAACCGTTAAAAACAAAATCGGCCACTGAAGTCGCTTCTGCATTTGAAAGGATTTATCGAAGGAGTCCTCTGCACTGGCCAAATCTATTACAAGTTGATCCTGGCAAGGAATTTCAGGGTGCAGTGTTATCTACAATGAAATATCACAATGTCGCTATCAGACGAGGGCATACTGCACTGCATCGTGATCAGGCCATTGTAGAACGGTTTAATAAAACCCTTGCTGAGCGGTTATTTGGATATCAATATGCAAAAGAATTCATCCAAGAAAAAAGATCCCGTGAATGGGTTAAGAGATTACCAGGTGTAGTTACCGCACTGAATAACGAGATTACTAGAACCATCAACATGAAACCTATCAACGCGATTAAAAAGAAGTCGATACCTGAAAAGCCACAAAAAGATTTCAAAGAACCAATTCTTGGTAGTAATGTCATTGTGAGGTACTTATACGAACCAGGAGAGCTTGAAGGGGATAGAAAAAGGGCTACTGATCCTATTTGGGGCGTCACTACGCATAAGATATCTAGTATAACACGATCTACGGGTAGACCTCCAATCTATAAACTGGATTCAACTGCCCCTCAACGGGGTTTTACTAGACAACAATTACAAGTGATACCCGAGGATACTCAATTGCCACCCCATGGTCTTAACTAGCACCCTTGCGTCTATTACACTCAAGACAAGTCAACATCACATTATTTCTGACATGACCGAGATTGTTATTTTTTCTGTCTACGGTGAATTGGCGAGGATCCTTATCCGAATACTGCCAACGCATTATACAATTGCAACTCGCGCAGTGATTATTCTGTTGTTTCTTCAAAGTGATTATTAATTCAGCATCAATATCAAATTCTCGTTGTTTTTTTTTGTCTTGTTGTTTGTAACCGGAGAGTTTTTTATCAATAATATCATTATCGTCACCAATGATTTCATCATCGCCAATGATTTCATCATCGAAGACAATTCTTCGAAGCTGATTTATTTTTCGCACTCTGGATACTAAAAGATAGACTAAATTCGACCATTCTATGCGATTATCTACCATCCAAACATTTGTATCCGATATAGTCAATCCCTGTGAAGAATGTATCGTCGCTGCATAACCTAGCGTCCATGGGGATTTATTAGCACGCAATGCATCTTCAACAACATTGATATCAACCAGCACAATATCATTTAATACGAGAATCTTCTTTTCACTCTGTCCTGGAATATCAACTTCGATGTTCTGTTTTCGCGTATCCGATGGCCTATAACAAAGAGGCACTGGAAATGTTGCAAATTTTTGTTTATGCAATTCAAATAACTTCATCTGAAGTGTGTCCCTGACTATTTTTCTACTTGCAATGATCAAATCATTTGGTCTCCACATTTCCCAAAACTCATTCATGGGAGTTTCCGAAATTATTTCACGGGTTATTTCACACTGGATTCTATCCGGTTGTAATCTAATTAGTTTCTTCAATTCTTTTAATTCATTATCAAGTGATCTATGATCGGTATCAATTTCTTCATAATAGTCTACAAAACCCTTTAGCCATTCATGGGTGATGCACCGACAAATGGTGGTGGTTGGCCGTGATCACCGCACATGACCATTTTTGTATTCTTCAATAACAACCACTCAAGAAATATTTTTAAGACATCTTCGGACACTGTGTCTATTTCATCCCAAATCATGATTTCAGGAATAAATTTCTCTCCCATGCGCTCAGGAGTCCATTTATCTCCCTTCCATCGGAAAAAGCTGTGATAAGTGCAAGCATTTACCCCTCTCTGTATCATTTCTCTTGCAAGTCTATGAGTTGGTGTTAGCACAATCATGTTTGGATTGGAAACACGAAATAACTCAATTGCCCGGGTTGTTTTTCCTGACCCACCACAGCCGTTTAAATAAACTGTTTTATACAGGCATATTGGATCAGAAATCGGTGGTGCACTAGAAAATTCTGAACACTGATTGCTTTCTAAGTAATTATTTTCAATGGTAACATCTGCTGATGGAATATAATCATGAATCATTTCTTTCTTAATTCTCCATGATCCCCATTTCTCGTTGCCAGTAGCCTTAAAATCAGCCATTTTGCTATTTATGTAAAATGAGTCAGTAGCAACTCTAACTGCGGTGGTAGGAAATCTATTGATCATTGAAAACAGATTGATAGAAGCATAACCAAGCATAGAAGCTCTCAAATGTGTGTACTGCGGATGGTATCCATCATTGTAGGTAACAATTGTACCCAATTTGGTTCCATCGGACATAAATGCGTCCTTACGATTGACATATAGGCCCTTATTCGTTAAATCCGCCATTGCAAAATCGTATTCAGCGTTGTCTATAATCAATCGTGAAGAATATTTCGTATTATCATCTTTGCCACCTTGGGTAAATTTACCGATTATTCTTCGTCCAAGATTTTTTGCTTCATTGTTTCTGATTTCAAATAACTGTCTGGACCAATCCATGATTTGCTGTTCATTAAAATCAGGAAACAGTTTTCGCTCTTCGCTAATTATTTTTTCTAGATCAGGTTGTGGTAACCAGACTGATTTCTGTGCTCGATAGGATATAATTGCTTCACTGACAATTAATGATTTTAACATCTTACAATCAAGCATATACCGTAATAACACTATTGGCATCCAGTGTTTTTCAGACATGTGTTTACCAATCCAAAGATAACTACACGGATGAAGTCCTTCAGCCATTTCAAATGATACTACACAAGCGAATCCGGTTAAATCAAAATCAGGAAGTGGTCCATTAATAGCAACACGGGTCATTTCGTGTGTAGGGTGTCCAAATCGTTTGAAATATTTCTCGCATTCTCCATACCCAAGAAAACTTCCTGGATAACATGCAATCATATCAACTGAAATAACGGTATCAGCGGTGTATTTTGTGTTCCATAATCCGCCGTGGCTGTATTCAAGACAGGACAATTTGACCTCTGATAAAAACTCACTTCGTGTTGGTTTCCACGCGTTTTTCTTTCTAGCAAAATGTGCTGCAATGGATGGTACTGTAAAACAGTTTGCTAATAATTGATCTTCGATTTCCCCCTCAGAAAACTCACTAGCTAGTTGTTTCATTTGATTCTGCAGCTCTTCAGTACGGTATAATTCTCCGTTAGGCCTTACAAACTGATCAAATTTGCATTCTTCGTCTGAAGTAATATGAAATAGCCACGCTGACACAGGATCGTTTTTACTCAAATGGTAAATAGCATCAAATAATTTCTGCTCTGAAAAAAACTCTTCGGTTTGGGATAGATATTTTACGGTTCTATCCCGTGGGAATATTGTTACTGCAGATGACCACGCGTGCGCGTTATGATCAATAATTTCAATGGGGGCTCCCTGTGATTTATATTTCGATTCGTATAATACTTCACCGGTGATTGTCCTTACCGATATTGGAAATCTTAATGATTTTTCTAATTTAGTTATATCCTGAATTGTTGCTCCATGCTCTTTTACCGTGAACTCCCACTCGGTTATTTTTTTTCGTCTTAGATCAGATATATTATTTCCCCGGGACGCATTTGTGAAGTGTTCTATTATTCGTTCTGCTACACAATTGAGTCCTGTCGAATATTTCATGGGTGCTAGTTTTGAAATATCAGGTTTTTCATTGAGCGGATATATCCCGTAAACAACTTCTGTGACAGGATAAGACCTTTCGTAGTAGGGTTTATCAATTCCAGTCAAAATTCCCGGTTTTGAATCCTGATTCACGGTGACAGTTTTTTTGCCCTTGAGAATGGGTTCAAATTTATCCTTAATAATCCATTTGTCATTCTCACGGATAATGAATTTGATTCGGAAAAAATGACTTTTTTCCCCAACACGTGAAATGATCACTGCTGCTTTTTCATAATTCATGGTAGCGTCAACAACACCATCAATTCGAAATGTTGACCAACAATAAGATGCTCCATCACGCTTGAATTCATTAAAACAGTCTCTGATGGGTTTATCAAGAATTTTATTCTTGGGTGTATTAGAAACTATATCAAGATTGAATTGAGCATCCTTCCATGATGATCTCATGTTTCAGTCTCTTGGACGTTTGTTACGTTTTTTGGGTCTATCGAGATTAAATCTAGGATTGATTTTCAATAGTCTCTTAAACTCTTTCATGTTTCCCTCTCTTGGACGTTTTTGACGTTTTTTGGGTCTATCGAGATTAAATTTAGGGTTAATTTTCAATAATCTATTAAACTCTTTCATGTTTCCGTCTCTTGGACGTTTGTTACGTTTGTTTCCGTCTATTGGACGTTTTTTTGGTCTATCGAGACTAAATCTAGGATTGATTTTCAATAGTCTCTTAAACTCTTTCATGTTTCTCTCTCTTGGACGTTTTTGACGTTTTTTGGGTCTATCGAGATTAAATCTTGGATTGATTTTCAATAATCTCTTGAACTCTCTATCAGCATTGATTTTAGCATTTTTTGAAGTCAATCTCTTGAACTCCTTCATGCTAAATATAAAACAAGCATTTAAATGAAAGATTTATGTATAATGAACCAATGCAAATGGCTCATGATGGGAAATGTAACCCCGTGTAACAAATCATGCAGAAAAAATGAATACTGTAGGTATCATATGCAAAGTTTTCGACGTGGAAGTCTTGGTCCGTTACCCTGTATTCGATGTGGGGTTGGGGTCAAGGGAAGATCACAATTGTGTATTGATTGTGGTGGTAAGCGATATAAGGAATTGAAGCGTTATTATGATAAAAGAATAAAAAATGGACAATCCATCAGAAATTTTGACCCTGAAAAAGTCTTTGACCCTGATAACGTCACTGACAAAATCATAAGAACTCCGCAAGACTATATCGAAAGATTTTCCAGTGATGTAATTATTGAACCAAACACTGAATTAGACAAACAATAGAATAGTATATATGAACCAAGAATTCAGACAGCATCCACTGATTACAAATTATGAGGCATCTAGTGATGGTACTGTCAGAAACCGTAGACTGAAAAAATCAGTTGGTGTTGTGAATAATCATGGATATTTGATGTTTACTGTTGGAAAGAAGAAATATTACAATCATCGTTTCGCATTTGAATGTTTTAATGGATTGATCAAAGATGGTTTTGTTATCGATCACATTGATTCTAATCCAAGGAACAATTCTTTATCCAATCTGCAAGCTATCACACAGAGTGAGAATTTTAAAAGAGGGGAGACTGGAAAATACTCGAAAAAAGCGAGACCAGTAAAATCTTTGAACGAAGAAACAATTTTTCAATAGATAGCTAGCGCCGGTAGGCACTTCGATATTTGTGGACCGTCAGTACGAAAAGTTGCAGAGGGAATTTATCGATCGGCTATTTCAAAAAAGAACGGACAGAAAGTTCAATTTAGTTATGTCTAATGCGTCATAATTTCCAATTAGAGATATGTCATTCTTATAGAATAATGAATTCTGAAAACATGAATAGCATCATAGTTGAAATAGCAAAATTGAAAAATCAGGATATCAAACTATCAGATGGGTTAAATCCTGATCAAATTGTGTCTGATTTTCAGGATATAGAATACGGGGTTAGCACTAACAAATATATGCTACCCAAGAAGTATGCACTCATCAAAAGAATTCAGAATTCTATTAAAGACTCATTTTCCAGTGACATCAGTGTGTTCGTCCCGTTGTATACTATCGTAGAAGGAATACGAAAAGAATTAGGTAACGAATACGAATTGAAAAAAGAAGTCAACTCTAAAATTAGAAACTTACGGGCATTAATTCAAGAAAATGAACAATTTTGATTGACCGACCATTGATTTCCCGACCATTATCATTTTTTGATTGTGACTGACCTTCATTTTTTTTAGCCGACCCTCAAGGGAGATGTCAAAAATCGATAGACGATATGTCAGATTGATCAAATAAAGAATGTTGAAAGTGTGGTATTAATTATTTTTATAAGGATTTCCACACTTTCAACATCAATGGACGAAGGTGTTTTATGATGAAATAACACTTCCATGACCGTATCAAAAATCATCCGATGGTGTTAGGTCGGATTGAAAAATTTTTTTACAATTGAAAAATGGTTTCTGATTTCAAATAATGGTCAATGAAGCATTAACGACCCGATTGGCTCGTGAGCGACTAGATGCAATTAAGAAATTTATACCAATTCGCGACTCTGTACGGAATAAACTACAACAACGACAGAGTCTTCAGACTGACTTTGCTGCGGGATCTGAAGAGTTGTTTAAACCAGTAACCACAGCAACGAAAGGGGTAGAGCGTGCTATACTGGGAGATGATCCTGACGGTAAAAGAAAGGAAGAGGGTCTTATTTCTGTACTTGAAAAACTAGCAGCGAAAACTGAACAAACTGAACAAACTGATCCGAAAAGACGACTGTTTCTCTGTTGAATAAATTTACTGATCATGCTAAAATAGTAATAAAAAAACCTAGTTTATTGAAATCAAAGGATTATCAAGCCTTTGGTAATTTTGCTGCTCAAAGTTATAATTCAAAAAAAGATTTTTTAAGGGACGAGTATAAGAATGATAGAATATCAAGTAATGATTGGTTCGATAATTTGTATAAACTAAATAAAGGGATTGGTCGTTTGAATAAGGATGAGATAGGATACAAGGAATTTCAAAGGGGAATTAGTAATTATAAAAGAGAACAAATAGAAGAGCGACAACGAGAATTAGAAGAACGACGTCAAACACCAACACGTAGACAAACAAGAAGACAAAAAAAACAACAACTACCACCTGATGATGATGATGATTTAGAAGAACGACGTCAAACACCAACACGGAGACAAAAAAAACAAGAAGATCCTAATGATGATACTCTTGATTATTTACAAGAAACGGGTTTAGACAAAGTAGATGAAGCAGCTGGTTATAGCGGAAGTGGACTGCAAAATCCAAGGATTTCATGTCCTGAGAGTGTTATCAATGATATATCACGATTAGATGTTCTTGTAGGAGGATTCCGAGCTGGAAATAACTCTCCAGAAATAATTAATGAAGCAGCTGATATCTGTAGACGGTTATTTGCCGGCGGTATCATGGATATCAAAACATATCGAGATTTCATTGACGAGTTAGCAAATGGGTATCATAGCGATTAAATAACAATTGAAAACACTATTGTTTTTTATAATAATGATCGTACACTACAATCATGATAAACCAACCCTCGTCTATGTAGTTAATTCACGGTTTCCAGTTTATAAAGCATACTATGGAGATGGTTTAGGCAATACCATTTTAGGATTCTTTTCAAGAATGGCCCCAAAAGTGATGCCGTTAGCTAAACAGTTATCAATGAAAGCCATTGATGTTATTCGTGATAAGGGTATTAGTACTGTTGGAGATCTTGCCGGGAAAGCGTTTTCAACTGCGAAGGATAAAATAACATCATTAGTGAGGCGAAAAAAGAAACCGTTACCGTCTACAGAAGAAATGCCTGCAAGTGTTAGTAAAATTATAAATAAAGCAGTAGATGAAAAATTAGCGTCGATGGTAAATCAAGGGGACCAAAGCAATATTGCAAATATGATAGCAGGAAGTGGCCTTAAAAAACTACGACGATGAAAATGGAAAAATCGTTTACGATTTCACGATTTAGACTCTGATAAATAGAATAAAATGTTCGAAAGGTCACCTGATCCAGCATTTGATATAGACGCCCCAGTCCCCAAGAATGATTCTGTACGCGATTATCAATATTACGCCTATCATGCCATAGACTCAAATAGTCGAGCAAGAATTGATCTTCAAGTCCATGATACCAGTAGATACTTTTTACCCTGTGAAGCATTTATTGAAGTAGAAGGAGAGATTATACGAACAAATGATACAGAGTATCCAGCTGGTACTCATGTCGGTTTTGTCAATAATGGTATTATGGCGCTATTTGAGAGTGCTAAATATCTCATTGATGGAAAAGAAATTGAGTCCATAGATCGTGAAGTTGATGTGGCCACAACAATCATAGGGTTAGCGAGATATTCTGATGATTATACCAGATCAGCGGGTCCATCTATGATGTTTGCAAAAGATGGTAAGAATACCGCTGGAGGAAATCAATTTATTATAAGACGACCAAATGATCGTGCTGCTCCTCCTGCTCCTGCTGGTATCGAGGATATGATTATAAACAACGATTCTAATTTCAATCTAGGAGCTGCAACACGAAACGCAATGTTGCAAGGAGCGCGTAAATCATTTTCATGCGCGATTCCACTGCATCACATATTTGGATTCTGTAGAAACGTCCGAAAAGTTATTTATGGAGCGAAGCATACAGTATCGCTTGTACGAAGGAGTGATGATAACGACGCAATTTGGAGGATTCCAGCAGACATTGCACATCCAGATGCTGATGCCGGTAAAGTCAATTTAACAAAAATATCATTGTGGATGCCAGTGTTGACTCCAGCAATCACCGCAGAACAACGACTACTATCATTTATGGACCAAGGAGGAAAGTCGTTGTTGAGTTGGCTAACCGTGAGTACAGATGTGAAGCAATCAAACATCAACGGGTTATTCACTTGGAACCTAGCATCAAAACAAGGCGTTTCTGCGCCACGACATATATTTATTGCGTTACAGGATAACACACGAGTTGGCAATCAACAACGAAGTCATATGATATTTGATCAATTAGGTGTGAAAGACGTCTCACTGAGAATAAACGGCCAGCAGGAACCATCTGAGGATATACAACTTAATTACACAGAAAATCATATTGCACGAGTTTATCATCGTCTGTTGTCATTTATGGCACGCGATCAAAATGTGGATACTGGTTTGCAAATATCACAATATGATTTTAAAAATCTGTATCCGATCTATTACTTCTCACTGGAACATCTCGATTTGATGAGACAGTCAGTTGTTGATATACACTTTAGAGCTAATGTGACTCGTCCTGATGGTGCTCCTGGTGGTCCTCCTGCTATTGCTGATTATAGAGCGGTTGCTGTCATTCTCAGTGATAAATCAATGCTACTCGAAGGTGTTGGTGGAAGAATGAGAGTGGTAGATGCCCCAGTAGAAAATCTTTGAACGATTTTTCTCGATTTTTCATTGAATTAGAATCAATCAATTATATATAATGTCATATAGTGTTATTAGTGTTACGTTAACTCCTGGTCAAATCAAAAAATTGCAATCAGAATCGGCTAAAAAATGTGGAACCACAATCACGTTGAAACCCAACCAAATGACTGGTGGTGCAAATAAATTATCGCTGACAACTCGTCAGGTGAAACATTTAAATGATGCTTTCAAGGATAAAAAAGGGGTTCAGATTACTCTCTCTGCGGCTGCTATTAAACATATGATGAAAACGGGTGGTATATTTCCATTGTTAGCTGCAATACCAGCATTGATTGCAGCAGCAGCCCCAGCAGTGGCTAAAGCAGCGGCGTTAGGAGCCGTTGGTACTGCAGCAGGAATGGCGTTGAAAAAGGCAGCTGGACAAGGATATAAAAAAAAGAGACGATCCGTTCAAGGATTGGGTCTAAGACTACCAGGAACCCCGTATTCGTGGTACAGCGGAAAGGGTCTAAGACTACCAGGAACCCCGTATTCATGGTACAGCGGGAGATCCGTTCACGGATCAGGCCTGAGACTACCAGGAACGATTTATTAATTGAGGAGTCTATGATTCCAATGTCCAATTTTGATTTAATGGATGCTGCTAAAAAACCAGCGATTAAACATTTCAGAGGTGTTTTTATGAAAGATCAATTACCACATCAACCAAACAAAACTGAAACAGGTATTATTAATCTCGATAACAGCACCGGACCTGGAACTCACTGGGTTGCATACGCTATTGATCCACGTGGGATTGTCTATTTTGATTCATATGGATTAGCCCCACCAAAAGAATTTATGCGTTACATAAAACAATTTCCAATGAAGACTTGGTATTCTACGCTACCAACACAACAAATCAACGACCCACCAATATGCGGCAGTGAAGTATTAAATGTCCTTGACGCTATTTCAGCATCTAGAAAACCACCTCATATTGTCGTAAATGACTACACCAGCAATCGCTTTTTAGAGAGAGAAAGAGTTTTACAATAACATGATTGATATTTGGGGGAGATCTTTGAAACCCAACCCGATGACACTGCAACCGGGGATATAACAAAAAAAATTAAAGATGAAATCGCTGAGACGTTAAATTTAACAAGTGTTGACCCGAACGAAATAGTTGTATTTCAGGACAAACAGGGTAAATTGAAATCCAGTGATGTGTCATTGGATGATATTTTAGTTAAACAACGAAACGCAATCGAGAACACCGTTGCGTTATTTTCCGATCAGGGTAAACTCAAACCAGGCGTACTTTTTTCGACAATTACAGATCGATTTAAAACTCTCAACGATTCTGCGTTAGAACTAGCAACACTTCAATCTAAAACCGAAGAACACATAAAACAGTTTACCGCATTTCGTAGAAATATCATTGATAAATTTATTGGAACTACATTCGATAAAATTGAACTAAAACTCCCTGATATTAAATAATCCATCGATGAGACGAAAACTTCCATCGAAGACATCAAAGGTGATCTTTCGAGGATGATAACAGCCATTGAAAAAACAAAAATTCCTCATGAGAAAACCAACAACGTAGTATACACGATCCAACACGGATCATTTGAGTGGACACCTACAAACAACACATTATATATCACTGCAACCGTTAAGGGTATTTATCGATTAACACTAGTAACACCATTGTCTCAATTTAATATTTCATCGTCCAGTTCATCCGGGGTCAATAATACGATTTCAACGATCATCGACAAGAATACAACTGAACATTTCACGATCACATCTACTGATAAAAATTTGGTTAAGGTCTCAACAACGTGGTATGTGGAATTCGTAGCGAATTTAAGTAAATCGTAATTGAAAACGATAGCGTATTTAAAATAAAAATGATTTCATCATCGCAATATCGCTATGATCAGGTCAGAGAATATCAAACTAGACTCAAAACCCTGTCTGAGGAGTATGCAATGAAAATTAAAAAATATCGCAGGAGAATTACCGCAATTGATGTTACTGTGTACGCTGTGAGTGGTGTAATCACTGGAGCTGGTATTATACTGTCTTCAGTGACAATGATGGCTCCGATAGCTGTTCCAATTTGCATTTCTGCGGCAACAACAATCGCTGGAATTATTTCAATAATCACAAAAAAAATATCATCATGCAGCCAACGGAAACTACAAGACTACATAATTCAATTTCATGTTGTGTCCACTGCATGCTCGCAATTATCCTCATTGATATCGTCATCGCTCGATGATACAATTATATCAGAGAGTGAGTTTTCAGCGATGGTAGATATATATGATTCTGCGATGTCAAAATTAGAAATACAACATGAGTATAATAACAATGACAACACAGATGGAATTACTTCAACAAATAGTGGAGAACACGAACCCAGTACAAACAAGCATGATCTCAATAACCTCAACGAATCCAGAATTCAGTGTGAATTTCCCCTCTCCGGTCCCAGTGAAGGAGATAGCGCTAGCAAATTTACGAGTATACCACAGTTGGCCATATATTAGGTCAAAATCATTTGGTGGTCAACAACCCAATAATTCTCTGGTATTTGCAAATAAGAATAAACCCTTAGTACCCCAGACTGGAACGTTGTTTCCATACCAACCGAATCATACCAAATCGAACAAATCAATAATGAATTCGCGCGTATAATAAAATCGATTACTGGAAAAGAATCAAAAATAGCTTTAACGGTTCATGAGCCAACACTATCATCTGCCATTGAAATAAGCACAGAGGGATACGTCGTAGATATTTATCAGAGTTCTATTAGAACCGTACTAGGATGGCCTGAATTACCACCCCGGGGAAAAATCGTTGATTTACCAGAACCAAAAAAAACTGATTATGTCACAGACAGGATAAAATCTGATAATCCAATAAGGAGTTATAGAGATTATGACAAATTGAATTTTTTTCTTGAAACGATAGATACCGTCACTAATAAAAGATACCACACACTTCTACAGAATAAAACCACTGAAAATTTCAGAGCGTTCAATAACGATATTTCGTTGTTGTTAATATCCCTTAAATCCGGTACTCTCACCAGAGACGAATTTATCAGCGTTGTAGAAACATGTAACAAAATCATCAATGATATGGAAACATTTCATTCACAAATTATTCAGGGTATATTAGATGACAATATCCCCCTATCGAGAACAACATTTGCAACGAAGTATAATATACGCGTAGAAGATATCCCCACATTCAAACTACCAGGATATAATATCTTAGAACTACAAAAATCTCTCAGTGATGCCATCGATGTCGGTTTTAAAATAATTCATGATACGTGGAAAAAAACAACATCACCGGAAACAACTATCCTGACCCATAATAATGACCCAGATGGTGGTGGCAGGCATATTGCTCCGTTCAATGTGAATATTTCAACGGTGATTGCGCTCAATTTAGTATGTGATGTTATCGAAGGAAGCTATCAAATTAATCTAGAACGATCAAATCAAGCTCAGCAAGGATATATTTTGTATTCATTTGCACCAACAGCTCCTCCAGGATTTTTAATAATTGAGTCCCCGGTGAATCCAGTCTATATGCGATGTCATAATAATTCATTAACCAGAATTAATTTCAAACTCACTGACCAGTCTAATAATCTGATTGATTTACAAGAGGAGGTTTTACAAATTAGTCTATTTGTAAAGTCGTAGTGATTTTCGTCCCCCAGACAAGGTCTGGAACACGATATCGTATCGGACTGGATCAAATATTCGGTTGAAATCATTTATGATTTTTGTTAACCAGAATTGAAAGTTCTAGCAGCAGAGGGGGTGAGTGACAACGACGTTGTAGTCCCTTTTTCCCAAAAAATCGATGGAGGATTTCATTATATTCATTGATTTTTTTTGGACCTGATTTCATTGAAAATGTTGTTTTTTTGATTTGATCCTAATCCATGAAACGATATCAGATTCACACACACATTTTGGACCTGATGTCATTGGTTTCATTGTTTTTAAGCGTGATTTCAGTGAAAACTTGTCTAAAAATGTTGTCTGATTCGCCCCCTCTGCTGCTCTATTGATCATTTGTTATTGTTAGCATTTTTCACTTTTATCTGGATTATTGTATCTTTGCTGGAACAGTCCCATTAAACAAATCTCTTTGGTAGACCTAACCATACCATCTGTCCTTAAGTTAATTGAAGCAAAGTGGACAAACTATTTAAAGTATGTAAGCATGTGGCACAAATCTTGCAATTTTGTTTGGATTTAATATCTGTAAAGCCAGACATTAAATGCCTTCTATAGTCTTTACAGTGACTAAAGATGAACTTTCATATTTTTGTTGTGTAAAGATATTATAAAGGTGATACTGTTACATTTGAAATTATAAGATAGTAAAAAGCCAAACTATTTAGTGAAATTCAACATATACTTTGTAAATAATTGTCCTAAAATACATTGGTTTAAAAGGCATGACTTGACAGTCAATTTCAAATTATATGTGTTGGTAATGCTATTAACACAATTTGATAATAGGTTCATGCCATTTATGCCATTACAGATGCAAGTCCTCAATATTCTTCTACTAAGAATTTGCATAAAAAAACAAACTTCCTATTTATTGTGGCTAAATTACGATAATTTAAATTGAAATTTTTGACAAAAAAAATAAAAATACGGAAAGGATTCAGATTTAATTGTTTTACTGTAGCAGTCACTTTTAGAACATATACACTGTCAATTTTTGTGTGTGTGATCTAGGTTATATACGACTAACAGTTTTATTCTGAGATGTTTTTGAGTTTGCTTCTGAGATATTATTACCAAGTTAAGTATGACAGAATGAGCAGGAGTAGCCAACATTATCCTGTATTAGAGTTGAACTTTTTTTCGGGATTTATGCATTAACTTTGTCAAAAAATAAATTTCACCCTGACATTTACCTTTTTAATTTATATATGGAAACAAATATTTAAGACACTTTTCAAAACAGATTTTTTTTTACATAATCTCTTTCCCCAACAATAGTTTCTTGTCAGTGATCCACAAATTACAAAAACAAATTTTAAAAAATTACAGGAATGTACTTCTTTGCCAAATATTTTTCCTGAAATGTAAATAGAATCATGAAGTGAAAAGCCTTATCATCTTCAACAAAAATAGTGATTATAATAATAATTATATTATTGTTTAGAATTGATTTTGTAATAATTCAGTTTATGAAGCAAAATATGTCTTAATATAGAGAAGTTGACAATGTAAGTAATTGGAACAATGAAAAGTATGTCCACATCTTTTATAAACTGTGATGGAACAATGTCAAGATGTATATTTTTATATGGATTAAGCTAACTCAATTCATTGCTACCATACTTCATACTTAGCGGCTTAAGTTGGAATGTGCTATTTTTAACATTTCATGCCCTGTAAAACTCTTTATAAATTGATCAGTAGTTTATTTATATTGATATTATTCTCTTCAATGTTTTACATATCTAGTTAAATTTTGCCTCTAACATCATTTCATGCTTGATTTCTAACTTTGTAAATTAATCTAGTTGTATTATTTTGTTATTCCGGTTAGGTTTCAATGAATTTTTCTTATATGTTCAGTAGATATCCTTTGTTCTGATAACTGTTATAATCCATCATGTTTATTATTGCAATCACACAAAATATTGCTGTAAATATATCTCTACGTTTGATTCATACCAAAATGCTTATTCAAAGCTAAAGAGCTCTTGATAAGTTATCTGTAACAACTTTGTAACAAACCGTTCATTAATATAGTTGATAATAGATTTAGCGTAACTGTGTTAATTTCTTGTTTTGTCCTTTAACTATATTTCCTGTACAAAAGCTAAAAGTGATCACCGATGCCTATATGAATTGTGCCTGATGGACATGTTGCTTTTCGTCTGGACTGTTATATTCAATATGATTCAACAATGTTAAATTAGATCTGATAACTCTTGTAATCTCCTTAGTAATTTACCTGATAAACATTTGTTATATTTACATGTCTTACCTATAGCCGGCATTTACAAAACATACATAGAAATCGCCAAAAGTCAGTATTTCACAATTAATTTAATGTTTAACAAGCTTTCTTCATACCAGTTAAGAAATTTTTCTGCTTTTAAATTACAAAGGATAAATGTTTGGGATATCTTTAACTCTTGGTGATTTGATTTGGATGCAGTTTCTTTCATTGGTATAAAGTTAACAAGATAAAATAAAATAATAAAATCAGTACCTCTTTAATCATCGTCATTTGCAATTAAAAATGGATACCTTTTTTCATTTACACATAATTACAACCATTTTGTTGTGTTTGCTGGTAGCGTTACAATTTTTAATTAATTTTGTCTTAATAAAGAGACAAGGAATTATATCAAATTAAAGGTACGGTAAGATGCTGTATCCAAAGCTGTATAAAAAAACAGTGTTTCACTGTTCAATTATAGTTTTGTATGCAATTATTTTAGTTAAGTCCCAATGTGTGTCATCCCTTGTTTAATATGGTGCACTTCAAGGCGCCATTTATTTGCCATGCCATGATTTTGTATTATCTATCTCTCACAAGCATAAACATATATTCTTGTACATGTGTACCAGGAGATATTGAGCTTTTATAGTCCCATTTAGATCTATCTGATTAGATTTAAAAAATATAATTGAACAGAAAATATATGGTCACAATACTACATAAGCTATTTTGTTATGTTATTTTCGATAATTCTAATAAAAGGTACAATACTAAGTATTACGTTGCTTAGTCATATCTTTGAATAAAGGTCATTATCTTTCTCATATCTTCTACAGCATTTATATTTTTCTGTAAATACCATAAAGCGAAAACAGCGACAGTCTTACCTTTCTTTGTGCGCCCATATTACATCATTCTCTGTAATATAAATTAAGATATAATGAAACAATAATCCAGATTATTGATGAATTTAGAAATTTAGAACTTAATTATTCAAATATTGATGGGCATATTGCATAATAACATGAATATTAATTTTATGAGCTGAATTTTGCTATTTAAAAAGAATTATATTAATTGTATATTTCTCACTGTTTCTTGATGGAGCTTACTAAAATGTCACACAGGAAATTTATTAATGAACTAGTATAAACGTAAAGTCTGAGTTCCAAAAGTTACAAAAATATACAAGTATAAATTTAACATCAGGCCATAGAAAGAATGAAAGACAGATATGGTAGTTATACGTGAACATGTGGCTTTGAATAATTACGACTATCTAAAGTTTATATGGGTCAATACATATTATATAGTCTAATATTTATAAAAGGCATGTGGTTAGTATATAGAATTGCATGAGACAATACTAGACCATATTACACACTGTTGAAATAGAATAATATGAACGAGTCATCAGTGGATATTATAATATAGGTCAAGTATAATATTACATAATACCAGCACTTACACCCCCAGCTATCCCAGTAAATGGAATTCCAAGAGTTCTTGGTATACCCTCTATAGCAAACATGAATGAAAGTATTTAAAATTATACTGACTGATGGTGTGGGCATCATCCTCTGTGCAACTTTAGCTATAAGTAAAAAAGAAAATTCATAACGTGATATGTTCAGAAAAATTTAGAAATTCAGGTTTAACCGTTTGCTTTATTGTTTTTATGTATTTTTAATAAGGCCTAACTAGCATTGATTTTCAGTATAATTCATCTAATTTGTATTTATTATTATTGTACTTATGCAATATGGAAATTACATGGATTGTTACTTTATGCATATTATTATGAAGTTGTAATTCATTGCACTATTAAAAAAAATCAGAAAATACATGTAGATTTTGCTTTCTGTCCAAGTAGAATTCCCTGAAAGAGTATCCTGCTCAATTTACTCCATCTTTAAAATTTACAAATCCAATCAATGATGCTTTAGATATATCAATGATTGCTACATCTTCCACTATAATAGCACAAATATGAATATGTGATTGTGAAACCGTTGATTTTTAATTGATTTGTTGTGAACAAAACAACACACAGAATTATTCAAACAGATTTTATTAAACTTTATTGGCGACCTATGGAAGATAAGATCAACTGATAACCGTTGCGACCCTGTCTCAAACAATTCTTCAAACTCCACCCAAAACGGTCACTGAAGCATTGTTTACATAATGCGAGTGATCGAAACATTGGAGATATTTGCGTTAGCCACTTTGATGCTCGTGGTTTGAAAACAGATGTTTACATATTTGAACAAAACAATACACAGAATTATTCAAACAGATTGTATTAAACTTTATTGGTGGCCTAGAGGAAGATAAGATCAAACAATAACTGTTGTGCCCCTGTCTCTAACAATTCTTTGAACTGCGACCAAAACGGTCACTGAAGCATTGTTTACATCAGATGAGTAAAAAAAAACACTGAATATATTTGCATTTGTGACAAAGGAAAGAACTGGTAGCCATTTTGATGCGTGTGGTTTGAAAATAGATGTTTACCGGTACGTATTTGAACAAAACAACACACATAATTATTCAATAGATTTTATTAAACTTTATTGAAGCAATAATGTAATAGTACTTAACAAAATA
Organism: Unio delphinus; assembly: GCA_029339505.1. NCBI lineage: Eukaryota > Metazoa > Mollusca > Bivalvia > Unionida > Unionidae > Unio > Unio delphinus. Next base: position 1,994,164 of record JAQISU010000119.1, read on the forward strand.
ATTTAAGATACAGATCAATACCGTAAGTAACTTATAAATTATTAAAACATCAACGCTGAGTACATCTTATATTTATAGGCATCTTATTTAAACATTTTGTAAACAAATTGTCAAAACACGGATCTTATAACTAATAGGTGCGTCTAATATACGCGAAAAGACAGTATACACCAGCAAGATACTTGTTCTCCTCTTTTGACAATTGTATACTCATTATTCCCACTATAAAAATGAATTCATATAGACAACTTTGTTTTGCATACCACGGGCCAGCAACGTGGAACAAATTGCCCATTGCAATTAGAAACAAAGACACAATGGTCCCTTTTAAGAGTGCTATTAAATTAATTTTTTTCATCTGCAAGAACCAACTTAAGGACCTAATAATGTTTCCTACCTTAAACATTTTCAGCATTGTTTATGTTTTCTAATTTCATGGTGTTTTTCTGTATGACATATCATTATATCATTATATATGTTGTAAAGTACTTGGAGCTTCTAAAGATTAAGGGTTATACAAAGTCCTCATTATTATTATTATTATTTTTACTATTATCTATTTACAGTATCCCATTCATAAATAAATCTCGTATGCACCATAATAATAAATGTGAAAACTTTCCCTTGTAAGCAAGCTGGTTTCTGAAAACATGCACTAAATAGAAGTGGAATCATCAACTGCCATGAAGATGTTTGCAGTATTTATATAGAATAATGATAATACAATTATCAGAAATGTTCTTGTTCTAAATAGTGTTCAGCCGACAAAGGCATCGTCAAAGATGTCAAGGTCAGAGTTTTGATGTCAGAAAGGTTGCAGAGTTTTGGGATTAAAGAAGGGATTATTTGAAGGATTGGAGAGGAAGTTCAATTTTCTTTTATTGTATTATATCAAATTACAAAACATTAAGTACATTTATTGGCTCTTGTTTTTTAGACTGGCTGTACATGCAATCTGTCCTTCAGTTGATTGCAACTGTTTGTTGGTTAAAATAATGTTGTTTGAGCAAGTTATAATTACTGTATAATGTCATTGACCACGAGGCGCTGTGTCATCAGTTGAATTGTTTTCAGACAAACATATACAGCATTATGTAAACCTTACTGCTGTTTTTATCCTTATCTTAGTGATACATTTTTGTATTGTCCATGTAGAACTTGATTATAGTTGTTGAAACAATGTTGCTATCGAAATTGAAGTGATTATTCTTGCCTATATGAAGTGCTTAACCTTGCTAAGATACATGAATATACTACTACTCCAACTATTATTGAAAATAATAATAATAATAATGATGATAATAATAATAATAATAATAATAATAATAATAATAATAATAATAATAATAATAATAATAATAAGTATTGATGTTATAATTTGATTTTTGTAGGATTCAGTTGTAAATCTTTGGACGTGTATTACAAGAACATGGTAAATGTTAATGATACAATTATTCAACTAGACCCATTTTGAATAGAGCAAAACTAATTAAGCCCATTTAAATTCAATCTTGATTACCCTCACCCTTGGAAAATTTCATGACTTTAACTGAGAGTAAAAATGTTTTCCCCATTTTAGCAATCCATAAGACTGATCTCTTTACCACTAGTATATGAATTTTTAAACATGCAAGTATCAATGATCTCTTCGCTTTATAAACGATGAGTTACATATTTCAAATGATGATTATATTTATGGCAAGACAATAAGCATTTTTCCAAAGTAATCAGTTGTCATGACTAATAAGCGGAATGCTATGTATTGTATGCTATTTGACAAGTTTGTAATTTGTTTCTAATCCAAAACATACTAGGATGGTAAGACCAATTTAATGGAATCCTAAGAGTATTGGTTATGGCAAAACATTGAATGTCCTAAGTCAAACTTGGACAGTGGTATAAAACATGTCTGTCTTTAGACTATGACAGAAAATCATTAACCAAATCTCACAAGGTTCTTCCTATGTATATTTGTTAATGGCTCAATTCCATTTAAACCTTGGATCAGCCAAGTCTTAGCACAGGTCCCTGTAGAAATACCCACTTGAGTTGTTTCAGCATCCAAAGTGAATTTATATAAACCGGGAAGGAGTATGAACCTTGTAGCTAAAAACAACTACCAAGGGTCATAATGTCGATTTATGGACTTACAATCCTTACATTTTCTAGCAAAAGCTTGACCATTACTAAACTTTGAGAAAGCATCTTGAGTGTAGAAGAAGCAATATATCTATCTGTACGATTGCCCCAGATAGTTTCTCTAAACATGAAAGAATGTTAGAATCATCCTAACATGAAGATATATCTTACATACAATTAGGAAAGAGATGCTAAACCCAATTTTCTGCTTAATCAAATGTCCAGGATATCTCCTCCTCTGTTTTTCTAACTGAAGGTTGCAAAAAGATCGGAGGCCTGATTGGAAAGGTACCACATCACCCTGTCACTCTCTCTTTGGAGTAAGACAATGTGAAGAAGTATTTCTCTGCTTACGGGATTGATTTGGATTGAGGAAAGATAAGCATTATCTAGGGACTACTCATTTGGAGTTAACATACTTATTAAATCAGTGGCATCTACTGATGGTGGAATAGGTTAATTTTCTATCCGCCCGGAGCATTATTGGGAAGAAGCTCTGATCACTTTCTCCTAGTAAACCTAAATAGTAGAAAAGCAAAATAGGTTTACAGCCCATAGGCACAAACACACTATTATGTAGCTCCGATCCAGACGTCCCTCAGAACTGGAAAGGTGTTTCTACCCCGTATGGGAGACACATTCACAATCAGCTCTTACTGAGTAGAGAATCAGCAGAGTGTGCAACTGAAACTCTCCTATGGTGGTTATGACTTACTCACTAACCTTTTAGGTCAGAGAGTGTGGGACTTGCTCTCAATTATAATGGTAAAGAATGGTGATACTCCTCCCTCATGGGATGGTACAACTTGTTCTCTGCCTTCACTGAATAGGTGCTGTTCCTCGCTCTCAAGATAGTGTGACTTACTAGACTCTATCTGTTTATACCTTCTTGTAGGGAGTGGATCCAGTAATCTTAGGAGTCTCAGAGCAAATTTGAGTAATCTTTCTTGGAGACACAATAGACTCTATGAAAAGAAACTTGCAAATCTCCAATGAGGATGAGCACAACTTCATCACTTGATAGGTGTAATGCCACTATGCAAAATCCCAAATCTCATTTTTAAAAAGGACAACAAAAAAGACAGCTATTAAACTTTTTACAGTGCATATAGGATAAACACAAGTGGGTGTGCCAGGAACATTTCTTGGGGCAAGCCTTACCAATACTTAGAGGTTTTGTTCCTAAACTAAATACGATGAAAGAAGATTGATGTACAAGAAACATCTATGTGGGCAATGTATAGACCAGATCTACACTATAATAATCATTTAATGAAATTACACCTTAAGAAAGTGTTTCATTAAGATTAAATTTCAACAAAGAAGCAGCTCTAAGTTTAAGGATAGAACATGCAATAGTAAAGTCAAGTTTGCAAACTGCAAATGACTGCTAAAATTAGTAAAACACAATAGGTTATATTTGCTAATTTTATGGAAAAATCAAAGGGTCATCCAAAATTAAAATGGATAAAGACTCAGTTTGATAAGCATGCAAGATAAAGTTAAGTGATGTGTGATCTGCTTACTATAATTAAAAGGTCATAATTCATGAATAAAATGAGTCAGTAAGGTGAAATTGAAATAAAGTATCTGCCTGTAGCTGCTGAGACATTTCATTGGAATACAAATAAAAACCTTCACTGAAAAACTAACATCTTTTAAATGGTGAAAATCAATCGCCAGGATGTATTTTTGTATATGGTACATTGGTGTAAACTACTCTCAAGACAGCTTAGAAATAGTGATTAAAATTGATTTTGGTATATAATCCTAAAATTCATGAAGAATATAGCAAGCAAGATGATTAATAAATAATATAAAGACTAGAAAGTTCCAGCTATTTATTACACAAAACGATGTTTAACATTACAACATGGTAACCAGCAAATATAATGAAGAGGACCTTCACACATGCCTGAGGTATGTGGTGGTCTCATTTAGGGCTGATCCAGTATTCTGGAAGATTTTGATTCATCCAAATATTGGAAGGACGATATTTTCATTAGGTATGATATTTACCTCCTGGAAAAGTACTACCAATGAAACATTAAGCAGATTTTGGTATTACTAATATAATTTTGTTTATATCTTTCAGAGTTAATAATACATTTCAAACTTCCTCAGTCATCCAATTCACTTAAATACAGAATGACTTATGCATTCATTATGGTTGCATCAAGATCCAAAGGATGATAAAATAATTTCAATATGTTGATACGATCCAAGAAAAAGAATTTTTCATCCAAACATTACAGCACTGATATGTATTCCAGCTCCCAGCTGGTACAAAGATGCACTCAGTTTTGGATGGATTAGTATTAACAAACCAGTGATTAACTCAATCTGATAATTCTTGAAGATCATACCTTAATAGACTCTGAAAAAAGCCTGTCTAACAGCTATTAAAGATCATAGCTTAACACACTCTAAATAAAGTGTTTCTAACAATACTTGAAGATCATAGCTTAACGCACTCTGAATGAAGTATGTCTAACAATTATTGAAGACTAAACCTTAATACACTCTGAGTGAAGTCTGTCTAACAATTATTAAAACTCATAGTTTAAAAGACTCTGAATGAAGAATGTCTAGCAATTATTAAGGATCATAACTTAATACACTATGAATGAAGTATGTCAAACAATTATTGCAAATCATAACTTAATAGACCATGAATAAGTCTGTCTAACAGTTATTGACTTTAATAGCCTCTCAATAAAGTCTGTCAAACAATTATTGAAGATCATAGCTTAACACACTCTGAATGAAGTCTAATAGCTACTGAGATTAATAGACTCTAAATTAAGTCTGTCTAACAATTAATAAAGACCATAGCTTAACACACCCTGAAAAAGTATGTCGAACAATTATTAACAATCTTAGTTTATTACATTCAGAATTATATATGTCTAACAATTATTAAAGATCTTATCTTAATACACTCTGAATAAAGTATGTCTGATAATTATTAAAGATTTTTGTTTAATACACTCTGAATGAAGTATGTCTTTCTAACACAATAAAGTCTGTCTAACAATTATTAAAAATCATAGCTTAGCACACTCTGAATGAAGTCTGTCTAACAGTTATTAAATGTCATAGCGTTATACACTATGAATGTAGTCTGTCTAACAATTATTGACGATGATAGCTAAACACAATCTGAATGAAGTCTAGTTATTATTTAAGATGATATTTTAATAGAAACTGACTGAAAACTGTCTAACAATTATTGAAGATGAAGATGTCATACGGTTCTGTAGGTCGTGCGACGTATGTCAGAAAACCGTATGTAAGGGAAGGGTCACAAGGGTGCCCTTATTACAGATGCCCTTAATAGATACACCGTTTAAAAGAGTGGCAGTAGATATTGTAGGACCAATACACCCAGTTACCGAAAGAAGGAATCGTATATTCTTACTCTGGTTGACTACGCGACCAGATACCCAGAAGCCGTAGCTTTACCAACTATTGAAACGGAAAGGGTAGCTGAAGCATTAGTTGATATCTTCAGTAGGGTAGGGGTGCCAGAAGAAATCCTCACTGATTGTGGTGCCCAATTCACCTCTGACCTCATGGGTGAAATAAGTAGGCTGTTATCCATCAAACAGCTAAACACCACCCCATACCATCCGATGAGCAATGGACTGGTAGAGAGGTTTAATGGTACACTGAAAAGCATGCTACGAAAGATGTGCGCGGAACGTCCGCAAGACTGGGACCGTTATTTAAACGCTGTTTTGTTCGCGTACCGTGAAGTACCGCAGGAAAGTTTAGGGTTTTCACCCTTCGAACTGTTGTACGGTAGAACAGTTCGAGGCCCGATGCGGATACTACGCGAACTATGGACTGGTGATGTCGCGAACGAGGAAATAAAAACAACTTACCAGTACGTGTTAGATCTGCGAAATAAACTTGAGAGTACATGCCAGATGGCACGTGATGAATTAATTAAATCGGGGTGCAGATATGCCAAGTATTATAACCGCAGAGCGCGAAATAGGAGATTTCTTGTGGGAGATCAGGTTCTATTGCTTCTTCCAACGAGCTCAAATAAGTTATTAGTCCAGTGGAAAGATCCCTATGAAGTTAAAGAGGTAAAAGGTGACATGGACTATAAAATTGACATGGACGGTAATTTAAAGACATTCCATGCTAACATGCTTAAGTTGTACATCAAGAGACAGAGCGACAATGTTGAAAAGGGGGTTTTAAATGTCGTTTGTACGGCAGTCGTAGACGATGATGAAGCAGATTCGAATATCGAGAGTTCCGTTGAATGTCCCTTGGGAGTTGCGGGGGAAGGGATAGATAAAGTCGATGTGAGTGCGGAGTTGACGAAAGACCAGCGTCAACAGAATAATGCGCTCTTGGCTAAACACTCTTATGTATTCACAGACAGACCAGGTTGTACAACTTTGTTGGACCTCAAGATTAAACTGAATACGTCTGATCCTATTCGAATCAAGGGATATCCGGTGCCATACAACGCACGTGAAGCTGTGGACGAGGAGGTGGGTCAAATGTTGGATCTGGGGGTGATTGAACCCTCCAACTCGCCATATTCTTCTCCAGTAGTGCTAGTCTGGAAAAAGGACGGGACGAACCGATTCTGCATTGATTTTCGGCAGTTAAATAAAATCACTGTGTTCGATGCAGAACCAATGCCAGATATGGAGGGTCTATTTGCAAAGCTGTCGGGAAACCGATGGATTTCCAAATTGGATCTGTCCAAGGGATATTGGCAGGTTCCCATTGTCCCAGAGTCCCGAACTTTGACAGCATTTGCGACCCAGAAAGGATTGGATCTATTCAGGGTGATGCCATTCGGGTTAGTTGGAGCCAGCGCCACCTGTTGTCGTTTGATGCGAAAGTTGCTTAAAGGTTTAGCAAACGTTGATAGTTTTGTAGAAGACATATTCGTGTACACGAATACTTGGAGTGAGCACGTGTCCGTCCTGAGCGAGCTCTTCAATAGACTCTGCAGAGCGAACCTCACAGTGAGACCCACTAAATGCAGTATTGGTTATACAGATTTAGATTGTTTGGGTCATAGGGTCAGAGGTATGGGTCAGTTAAAACCTCATCCCAAGCAAGTTGAAGCAATTAGAGACGCACCAAAGCCAACCAACAAAACGCAGGTAAGATCATTTCTAGGTCTAGAAGGTTTTTATAGAAAGTTTATACCGAACTTTGTAGCCATTGCTAGACCGCTGTCTGATTTGACCAAGAAGGGGCAACCAAACAAAGTTGAATGGGGACCGCCACAAGATAAAGCATTTTGTGCTCTGAAAGAGAAACTGGTTAGTGCACCTATATTAAAATTGCCAGATGTCAGCAAACCTTTTATTCTAAGAACAGATGCTTCTGAAACTAGGTTGGGGGCAGTTTTACTGCAAGAGCAAGACGACAGTAAGTTACCCGTAGCTTACTCGAGTAGGAAATTGCTACCCAGGGAGAAGAATTATTCCGTCATAGAAAAGGAATGTTTGGCCGTAGTATGGGGAATTGGGAAGTATCACGCATATCTATTTGTGAGAGATTTCGTTCTCGAGACTGATCACCAACCCCTACTGTATTTAAACAAGGCAAAGGTCGCCAACGCTCGGTTGATGCCTTGGGCGCTAACACTACAACCGTATCGTTTCCGTGTAGAAGCAATAAGGGGAGTTGAAAATATAGGCGCAGACTACTTGAGTAGGGCATGATGGGAAATTTGTATGAATTTGCCCAGTAATAAAATCCAGATTGTAGTATAACCAATGTAAATGTTGTAAGATATCATCAGTAGTTTTTTTCTTCTATTCTGTGTTAGTTTTAAAAATGTGTACATTTTTATTCTTATGGGGGAGGTATTGTCACAGAATTAGGCGAACATTTAATTTATTTTCTAACTGAATTACAAACTAATTTCACCATTTTTTTGTTTCGTCGTACATGTGTTACCTGGGGTGAATAAGTGGTTTTCTCCAAGGTAAGCGGCGTGTAATGATTTGCATGTGCCTGACTTTGAATTACATGAAATTCACAGGGTGCACGGTATTCTTGCCGTGATTTCTGCTCACCTATTTGAGGGTATATAAGGCAGAATATTTCTGATCAATATTACGGGACCTAAAGTATCTAATCACAGGATAGATAGCTCGTCTTTCAATCTCCAGCCAAAGGGGTGAGTGTTAAATTTATATTTCGTTTTATTGTGAATTTTATTCAGTTTATCATTTCATATAATGATGCCTTTATTGCAATGCAGATTTTAAACGTGAATATTTGGAATTAATAGTCACTATTAGACTTTAAATGCAATAGTGTGATCTAAGGTTTAGATTATTTTTTGAGACAACTATTATTAGTCTGGTTTCTTTATTGTAGCTGATAAAGCATCTGGTAACATCTCTGATAACGCATCTGATAACATCTCTGAGATCATCTCTGATAACGTCTTTGAGATCGTAGCTAAAATTGTAGATGATTTGTTGCGGAACATCTCTGATAACGTCTTTAAGATCGTAGCTGAAATTGTAGATGATTTGTTGCGGAACATCTCTGATAACATCTCTGATAACATCTCTGATATCGTAGCTGAAATTGTAGCTGATATTGTAGCGGATCATCTCTGTTTGTCGGATTGTCTGTCCGTCTACATCTGTCGTGACGTGTAAATATCCGGAAATCTAGAAGTCCGAGTGTCGGAGCTGTCTAGAGTTGTAAACATCCGGGGTGGCATCTAGGGTATTGAGGAACGTTGGTTCTAGTAGATGTTGTATGCTGTCTGTACGTATAACTGTAGTGGATCCGTGAAGGGCAAACGGCCGATAAAAGTATTGGTCAACCCTAGGTCTTCGGGGAAACTGGGCGGCGATTCAACTGTTGGTGAATCGTACGGTTATACAGGGTCGAGACACATGTGTGTGCTGCAATTGTAGTACAATTGAATATATTGTTGTATTTACATAGTTACTTCAGATCACAATAGTATTTCAAGGGATTGCATGAATCTCAATAAATGTTAGCAACTTGATTAAATACATGTATATGTTCGTGCTAGTTGTCGCAATCCATACGTGCGATAGTATAGTTTGATGTTTGTGTTTATTATCGTAATTTATACTTGCGTTAATATAACTTTTGTAAAGGTTCCTTGGATCTGTGTATAGTCCAAGAGATTCCATTGTATCTGTGGTTTATTTTGTATTAATATTTAATTTATTCATGTATTGTGAATGGTTGTGAGTGTAATTGTGGGTTGAACGCATGAGTCATTGTGTTGATACATCATTATTTTTCATTAATAATTTATTTCATTAATTTATATTTTCTTTTACATATTGTGTTTGTGTTGTTCATTTAATCCACCATCCTCTCGGTAACAATTCTGTTACACTCAGAGTCCTGTTAGTTACGTAATCACCTATAAAATATCTATGCAAACATATTTCTAGTAATTATATATCCTTTTAATTAAAGGATTAGTCCCTCTGCCACCCTCTCTCATAGGCATTATATATGTCATAATACAGAATCAACTAATTATCATTTTAGTCAAATTTATTGCCTATGTTATAATATATCCCAATGAGATGGTGATGTAGCTGAAATTCTGAAGGTGTCAATATAGGTCAGGATAATTAATGCTTTTTCTTTTATGAGAAAATTGCATTGTATATAAAGATATTTATGCATGACATTGATACGGTTGCCGTGACAGTTAAATTAGCTTTCACCTGTGTGATGGGGAAGTGATACAAAAAAAAATATCGATCACCATTATGATTTAATAAAAAAGATTCATTTAGTGTTAACAGCCAATAGTGCATGATTACAGGTCACCAGCAATCCGCAAACAACATAAATGCCATTCTTATAAACTTGGTTTGGTTTCGAAAAGGATTTTGAGTGATTATTTGAATTAGGATGGTGCATGTGATTAATCCTAAAGGCCCTCAACATTTTGTTCAACCAAGAAATTTTTAAACTATGTGGCAAGTTTGTATGTGTTACTGGTAATAACATTAGAACTATGAATAGAGCTTGTTTTGATAGGAAAGTGCATTTAATTAATTATTGGAATTTTACTTCATTCGAAGGTGACCTTATGGATGCTCCTGTTTTAAATATTAAGCAATTTTGTATTTCTTAATTTGCAAAGCACTTTCATCTTTGGAACCAACTTTGAAGTTAGAACAACTCTTTCATGTATTTTATCTGATATATGTGACATTCAAGGTTAACAAGGACAATTTTGTTTGACTCCATGGCTAGAGAGGGAGAAAGAACCACTGATCCACGGCTAGCTACTGGCAAGCTTTCTTACATACCCAAATTGGCCGAATCAGAGACTAAAACCCACGCAGACACAAGTGAGATGGCAATGATCCGTACCGGATAGTGGTTTAAAACCCTTGGGCCCCATGTAGGTAGGTAGATAAGTAGTTAGTTGGGTGGGTGGGTGGATGGATGGATAGAAGATAGATAGATAGATGGTCTAAAATGCTTTCCATTATGGATCACTCCCATCTCACCTCTGTCTGCGCGGGTTCAAGTCTAAGATTGGGCTAATGTAGTTATGTGAGAAAGCTTGCTTTCGTGGGTCGGTGGTTCTTTCCTGGGGTCTTCCTCCACCAATAATACTGACCGCCATGTATAGCCTATCGTGTGCTGAAACATAGCATTAAACCCTACAACAACAACGACACACTACAACATTTTATTACCTGATTTGACATGATGGAAGTATTAACAAGTCTTATAGTTCTCTCAAGCATTTGCCTAGATTATTTACAAGGAAGGTGGAAACACATATCATGTTCACCACAAATTTGTACATCCTCATTATTTGCCGTGTCAGTAAGTCATATTTCAATAATGTCAACATCTTCAACAGTAAGGACAATGTAGAAAGATGACACCAAGAGTCTTGTGAATGTTCCAATTTAGAACTGGATACGTTTGCAAGCCACGCAAAACTGATGATGCAATAATCCCAATGGGTAGAATTGTTTCCCGTCTCCTCTCTGATGACCTCAGTCCCCATATTTAAAATCAAATGACAGTATGAATATTACCTTGATCTGAAAAGTAGTTATTTGTACGTGAAAATCAAAGTTCTCGGAATGGATGACACTGCACAAGAAGTCAATGCCAGAGTAGCTCCTGTCAACAATTTCATGAATTCCTTGTTCAGCTAAGTGGATTTGTACTTGAATAACAAACTGTTCATTAATAGCATGGATACTAACCTTACCTAGCGTACCTAGAAAACATCTTAACATACGACAAAGAAGCCAATAACACTCATCTGGACGCTTGTGAAGTATGGAAACCTAACATGTCAGAGAAGTTCAACGACGAGACTGTGACAGCTACAAGGCACATTATCACCTTATGAAACCTGGTCAACTTCATGCGGACCTAAGTTTGCAGAGGCTCTTCTAAAAGACTGAACAATTATCATGTATGCGAAATCCAGCAATACGTTGGAAATAAATAGTTTGAGAGAAGTGATTGTAGACTAATAGAAGCAATTGAATAATCTGATCCCTCATTGAACTCTGGCGCCTCTTTGTAGATGGGAGAATGAGGATGTTTTTGAAAAAGAACCAAACAAACAAGACAAACACAAAGAGGACTCCATGACATTGAGATGATGAGCCCAGAGGAATCGCATGGATACTTACCCTTACCTAGCATACCTAGAAAACTTCTTATCATATGGAGAACACTCATCTGGATGCTTGTGATCTATGGAAACCAGTGACATGTCAGAGAAGTTCAATGACATGACTGTGACAGAAGCGGACAATCCTCACAATGTGGGATGTAAGGCCGTCAAAAGAAAATCCTACAACAGTACAGTTTGGAATTGATGGATTGCTTGCATTTGGACTTGTGGTTGCAAGACAAGTACTTCCTGAACGGAGTGGATGTCAACGTGAGACCAAATCGAAGCAGTATCACTGTCCATTTGATGGTTCATGCATACGTATACAAAACCATCATCCAGAATTTAGGTGTGATGCATGCAAGTGTTACCTAAAGTGGCAAACGACATCAGTCACACTTACAGCAGAACAATCGCCAAGTATCCAATATGTAGAAGTGACAATCTTTGCAAATGCCACTGGACTCAGATCAAAGATCGAAGATTATCTTTTTCAAGGACAGAACGTTTAATCATTTTCATCGTCATGAATGAATCCATAGATGGAGCCATACACAAATTATGCAGGATGTTATGCTTTCAAGGCCTTTGATTTTACTCCAGACAGCTACGAGGCACATTACCAACTTATAAAACCTGGTAAAATTCATGTGGACCTTCAGTTTGCAGTGGCTTTATCAAATACAGTGGATCCAAAATTCAACTATACATTGGAAATAAACAGTTTGAATTAAGTGATTGTAGACTATTAGAAGCAATGGAATAATTTTATCCCTCTTTGAGCTCTAGAGCCTATTTGGAGATGGGTGAATGAGGATGTCTTTGGAAAAGAACCAAAAGAAAACAACAAAGGCATAGAAGACACCATGACATTGAGATGGCCAGAATTAAGAGAGGTTTTAGTCTCTTGATTTGCAAAGCACCTGTCAGACAAATTACAGTCATGACCAACAAACATTGTTATAGGTATCAACAGGATTACATCCCAGTTAAATTCAATACAATAAATGAATGATGATGAGCCCAGAGGAATTTGAATTTGGACTTGTGGTTGGAAGTACTTCCTGAAAGGAGTGGATGTCGACGTGAGACCGAATCGAAGCAGTACCATTCTCCATTTGATGGTTCATGCAAAAGTATACAAAACCATTATCCAGACTTTAGGTGTGATGCATGGAAGTGTTACCTAAAGTGGCAAACGACATCAGTTGCACTTTCAGCAGAACGATCGCCAAGTATCCAATATGTATAAGTGAAAATATTCGCCAATGCCACTGGACTCGGATCCAAGATCGAAGATTATCTTTTCCAAGGGCAGAATGTTTAATCATTGGCATCGTCATGAATGAATCCCTTGATGGAGCCATCATTACCAATCCTTTAGTCAGTTGAGATGGTCAGACCTTGTGTACTAGACCTTTCAAACCTAACCTTGATCAGAAGAATTACATTAGATCTTACTTGTCCCAGTACAAAGCCACTAGACAGCTGGGTACCAATCTAAACTATGGCATTTCATAAAAAAAAAATTATACAGGAGGTTATGCTTTTAAGGCCTTTGATTTTACTCCAGAAAGCTATGAGGCACATTACAACATTATAAAACTTGGTAAACTTCATGTGGATCTTCAGTTTGCAGAGGCTTTATTAAATACAGTGGATCCAAATTTCAACAATACGTTGGAAATAGACAGTTTGAGAGAAGTGATTGTAGACTATTAGAAGCAATGGAATAATGTTATCCCTCTTTGAACTCTGGAGCCTATTTGAAGATGGGTGAATGAGGATGTCTTTGAAGAAGAACCAACAGAAAAATACAAAGGCAAAGAAAACACCATGACATTGAGATGGCCAGAACAAAAAGAGAATTTAATCTCTTGATTTGCAAAGCACCTGTCAGCCAAATTACAGTCATGACCAACAAACATGTCAAAACAATTATATCCCAGTCAAATTCAAAATAATGAATGACTGATGATGAGCGCAGATGAAAGATTGGAAGAGTATCCGAATAATATTTGGATCTCATCTGAGAAGAAGCAGTGTTACGCTAATATAGACTTGCATGACTATTCCTCACCTCCATTGACTTCTGTGTTGATCAACACATTTAATCTCTCTATCCACAGAGATTAATTGTAGTACCATTTACAGAGATTTTCAAGGATAAATTCAGGATTTGATCGATTATTAAATTATTACAAGTGAACAAGCAAACACATTAGATACCTGGGAACTTATTGCATTTTTAAAACAGTTTTTACACAGCTTCTTGGATTCCTGTCATGTGAGATAAAGATGAACTACCTCATCACAAACTAGAGACATTCAATATAATGCCATCTACTGGAACTATAATAGTTAGCTGCCAAATTTCCAAAAGATCACAGTGTGGAGTATTTCGATTCTTATAAATTACCAACTTTGGAAGAATAATTCATCAACGTTATGAGAAGAAATGCAAAGGAAGACGACTAGATTCAATAATTTGAGATTACAAAGTAAAGATTACATATGGTGTATACAATTTTGTGTTTTCTTCATCAATGTTCCTTGGATATGTCGTTGACTCATTAACATATAAACATGCCTTCAAAATTAGCTGAACTAAATGAAGGCAATGTGCATTTGCATCGTGTCCGGATAAAAGGAGAATGTCAGGATGCTTAAAGTGGCATAAGACATGATAGAAATCTTTAGAAAATAAGGGAACAAAAACGAAGATATGTGCACACACAGATACAGACAGCAGAAACAGCAACATTATTATGTCTGAAAAGTTGAAGAGTGTGTTCATGTCTGCACGGTCCATGCTTTTCAATGTTAGGATCTTGTGTGATTGGTTTATTGTTAGTTTTATGTTATAAGTGTTCTCCTTCACATCCATGCTTCATGCATATAAACCTGGGCATTTCATCTCTTGCTACTCATCACTGACTTTCAATAATGATAAAATATGGAGCATCCAGAAACTTCTACAGCTCTAGATACACTAGGAATATGTACATTCTTTCCTGGATGAACTGGCCATTAAGGAAATCCGTGATGTGTCAAAAACTGAAGAGGAAAATAACAGAACGGAGAGAAAAAGAAAGAAAGGGTACTGCATCACCTTATCAAGAGACAAACCTGCAAGGTGAAAGCTCTGATAATGATAGCACTACCATAATAACTTATACAACCACCACTGAGAGCCAACGTCCCTCTCATTGGGAACTGGAGAAATAGCAGCAAGAATGTGGGTATCATCATCTGCAACATCCACAGCATACCCTTGAGGAGTTCAAAGTGTAACCCAGATGGTCAAAAAGAGAAAAGAGGAATCCACTAAAATAAATTTCATTATTTCGCCCCAAATACATTTATACTTGATCTGCACTAACTATAAATTAAAACAAAAAATCTGCGTGTAAAGATTACAGTTAGACAACCAGTCTGTTCTCTTCTCACTAAGACATACAGCTGCTATAAATAGAATCCGAGATCAAAAGGTTGAATGTACAACTAGCATTTTTCTTAGTTAATAGGATTGTTGCCATAAATAGAACATGATACTATAAGAAAAGTGCACGTAAGTCCACGGACATGCATACTCTTATACTGTAGCTACGTAAAAGCTGTCTTTCTAAAATACGGTATGTGGGATTAATTGAATGTTAATAAAAAATAGAAAATAAATAATAATTCTTTGGGGGAAGGTGGCTATCTGTACAATAAAAGCTTTATCCATATACGTTTCTCCTTAAGGTGTAATTTAGTGAAAAATAATATAATGATTACGCCAACAGCATCATGGTTGGCATGTATGACACAAGCACAAAGGAGAGTAACAAGGGAATGAATCTTCAGAATCCCTCATACAGAAGATAGGGATGATCAAGCCACTTAAACCCCTTCAGCTCTCCCCGTCATGATAAATTGCTGTGTTGGTAATACATGAAATTTCGTTGTGTGCGTGCTTAGACTACAAGGTGCGGTCACCAACCAGGTACACTGGAGTAAGAACAAAACAGTAGTTATTAGAGTCGACCATATCTCTAGAAAAAAGAGACTAAAGAATTGCCAAAAGAACATTTATTTGTATATTAATGTTTTGTGTTTGTAAGTGTGTGTGTATACCTTTCTCCACTAACAAAAAAGTTAAACAGCCTCCTACTCTAATGATTGTGTATGTGTTGAAGGTCTAAAAGTGTGACTCTAAACTTACTAACTTTGCTTTTTTGTGATATGTGTGTGTGCGCATGTGTTCTGCATGATTTGGTGATTGGCTGTCATTTCTGTGTATGTCTTTAAAAAAAGGCTTTTTTTCTCGAATGCTGGTATGAAGTATAGTGTGTTTTGTTTGTAACAGTGTATTAGTTTGTTATTATCTGAAATAAAAGTTTCTTTTAGGTCTACACATCTATCTCGTTGGTATGTTTTGTGTCAAGAACTTCAAGACTCCATGTTTTGCAAGCATGCTTCCTTTTATATACTTGCATTAGTTTCCATTACAAGATCCATTGGATGAGTAGAATCTCCATTACAAGATCCATTGGATGAGTAGAATCTGTTGATCAATCAGAATATGTTTTGCTAAGATCATGTGTTATACGGTATACAAAATGAACACAGTAGAAGGATCGTTGCAGAATAGAATAGGATGGAATCATTTGCTGCATCTGTCAGCCACCCCATCTCAAATAACCACAATCACAGAACTTGCAAACAAAAGGCAATTTTATGGCTCTTGTTCAGTATGTTGATGAGATCATAAGGTGGATTTTTTAGGCTGCGCCATTTCTAGAACTAAACATGTTGAAGAAAACTATATTTTCAATTGCTACATCAACATCTAGCCAGTACACCACGAGTGTGTTGCAGCAACTGGTTAGATTTGTAAGCCATTGTGACAATTTACCTACATATTGCCAATCAGGATGAATTAAACATTCACATCATGCTGATCAAAAAGGACATAAAATGACCTACCTGTTGTTGTACCCAGATATTCCTAGTACTGTTCTGGATCCCAAAGTCATTTGCCTAAGACAAAATGTGAGGCTTGAGCTTCCGTTATTGCTTGTGGCTGAACTCAGTCAAGCCCTCTACTACAGAAAGTACAGGCACACAGCAATATTGTTTGATGGCAGTGATACCACATATACAACGTTCTGTAAGCCACCGGTGTGGCTAGCATAGGAGTCATGCCAACTAGGATTTGGTCAAAGTATGCAATCTTGAATCAAACCAACAATGACAATCACATAGATCACATCAATCCAGACACTACCTAATCTCAAAACAATAGTTTAAACGTTTACTTCAAGTGATCAGCAACATTTTGTAACTATCTAGAGTAAATTAATGAGAGAGGTAACAAAAATGGCATATAGGCGGCTCCAAAAATCTTACAGTTGAGTGTTCTTGACTCATAATCGATAATTATATGGACAGGAGTAGGTCACTGTAATCCAAATTATCCAATTATTTATCAGAATGATGTAAGAAAATCATGATTAAATGCTATGAAAATACTATATCCATAAATAGAACACTGTAAAGAACAAAGTTAAAAATAACAAATTGCTTTCGGAATGTAACTAAACGTGTTACTGATATAAAAATGGAAACAAAAAGGCTTTCTCAACAAGCGTCCTAAGCCAAGTGGTTTGACAAGCTAAAACACAAGTCAGTGCAATCTGTCTTACCTGATGCATTTAAATGGACATTGTGAGTTCCATTTCCCTTGTTGTTGGATAGTACCAGTGTATATTGGCCAAAGTCGGACTCCTTAAGACTTCTGAAATGAAGAACTGCTTCCATTCCTTGAAGAACTACATCAGTGTTGGGAAAAACTGTGGATTTATTGGCTTCTCTGTGGTAAACCTGGGTGTCTGTATCATTGGCTACTGGAGTGTTGTTTAGTGTCCTGAAGAAGTCAACAGCAGTTATGTTAGGGTTGCTGAAGAAAGGTATCTTTATACTGGCAGGCATATTAATGTCCCGATAAAATGTATCTCTCATAAAGTCCACAGGAACACCTTTAATGTTAAATGTACTTAATGTAATGTCATACAAATGCAGTTAAGTTTAATTATAAAGAGTTTAAGCATACTATTGCTGTACAATGATACAATCGGAAGTTTCAGTAACATAAAATGTGCATCCTGGATCCTGCCTTGTACCTGTGTGATATCTTTTATAAATGACCACAATAAAATTTCAGCACACATATATTGTTTGATTGGTCCCAATTAATTGTACCTTCTATGGCTAAAGTGCACATGTATCTGGTGTTGATTTTGTTTAAAAGTCTGTTTACATAGCTTAATCTGAATATATTGTGTAAATATAAAGCAATAATAACAAACATTTCAACATGGCCAGATTGGATGTCTTGATCAACTCATATAAATTCATAAATCTTAGTTCTGCAGCAGTATTTCACTGAGAAATCCAATCAGTAGATTCAGGAAAAAAGGTTTGCATAAATTGTTTTTTTTTCTTCATTAGTATTTATATATCTTGTTGTTGCAGTTGTCTTTTTTATTACTATTCTCTTTTCACACAAACAATTTTAGACTTGAAATGGCCTAATTATTACTGAAGAGGTTTTCCATTAATTTGGTTTTAGTGAGGTGATTCCGATATTATTTAAATTAGTACTGAAGAACCACCCTGTCTCATTTTTGTCAGAAATTGAAGTAGTGATATAGAGATGCAAAGTATTATTAATTATTATTGAAGAGGTTCCCATTTTATTTTTTGTGGGGTGCTCCCAGTATTATTTTTGTCACCATGGCTCATATTTGTCTGAAATTGAAGTATTGACAGAGAGATGAAAAGCTTTCAGCCCCCAGTCAGCAATGCTGACAGTTAAATTAACGAATACACAAAATGTGAAATTCAAATAACAACAATTTAATATAATTCAATAACAGTCATCTCTCAAATAAAATTCAAATTAAAACCCTATCACTCGTTTTTCACTCGACCATGTGACGACCTTTATCATCATCTGACTTAGTGTGATAGATTTTCCTCCTGTCCTGTGTTTCTACTCATCTGTATGATCTTTATCTGGACTGGTAATCCAATTCCCTCCAGTCCTTCCAACTTCTGCTTCATTTTTCTTTGTCTCCCTGAGGCTTGGACCAACTAGACTGGGGTAATTCCCTCTGTCTCCTACAGTTAGCCTGCTCTCTTAACGTTTCATGTATTAACACACAAGATAATGAGCATAGAATATACACCTATCTATCCAAACTCACACTAAACAATAATATCATCAGATAAGACATTACTTTCCTTGGCTACGCATTTGTGCCCGTCAAAATATATATTCTCTCTGATATGCGTACACGGTATATATATAGATTCTCAATCTTATTATACAGAACAATATCACATAATCTTCAGCATTTTTGTACATTGCACTTCTAACAATTGTACACAGATATCCAAATATTCATGCTCTAATACATCCTTACATATGATACTCCTATAAAGTGTACACAAATAGGTAAATCCCTAATAACTAATCTTCCACACTTCAACCATTCTACAAAGTTTATAATTCAATTCAACATTTGCAACTCTATAATATTAACTGAAGAAATGCACAAGAATGCTACGAATTAACCAAATATTTATTATTTACATAAACATTGCTCATATGTCTAAGTAGGCATTTAGATCAAACAACTACGAATGAATCAAAACCTACAAATGGTAATTCTATGTACTAAAGTGTACATACTGCAATAATTAAAGTAAAATTACTTTGCAGGAATCTATTACAACAATAGTCACCGACCTGTACTGAAGCTCATTGTAATTCCCAGAAACAAGTTTCATCCCGCCAATTTCAAATGAGTAGGTTATCTTCTCTTATAATCCATGCAAACTGGTTTTAGGGACTACTGAACTATAGTTCTCAAGATAATAGATTTAAGCTTGAGATTATAATGATGGCCATGCCTTGCTCCACTCAGAGTGGATGATGATTCATATAATTATCAGACACTTCCCCTCCCAACAGTCTGTCAAGGGTGGTTTTACGACCCCCACGTGATGTTCCTTTAATCCGAATATAAGATCACCATTTACCTGTGAACAATGTTATGGGACTATTATATAACTAGCTTTGGCAAAGATAAAGCGCATATAACTAGTTTTATGGCCATGTCAATTAACTGGCTTGATACCTCATTGACCTTCATACATATTTACGGTGCAAAATTATTAATATCAGGGTCTAACATATACATGTTGAAATCTGGTTAATCCTTACGTGACACCACCCACCACCACGACCACGCTTGAAAATAAAATCAAGATTGTATTCCCCCACATTTGCTCCAAATGCAAATGTGCGATACACACGCAAAAAACGAAAAATCATAGCGACGCCCCACACTATGGACACGAACATACACCAGACATAGGGTTATTTACAGTGCAAATGTATATGCCATTTCAAAACTATTACCACAGCCAAATAATATCTGACACAACAACGCTCCAGACAGAACATGAATCACCAGGCAACGTTGATATTACCTCAATCATCGCGGTAAATCTTTCATGTGATATCGTCGACGGAAGCCATAGTTTAAATACTGAATTATCAATTCAAGCAGCTCAAGGATATATTTTATATACTTTTTTCCCCTTAAGTATCCCTGGGAAGTTTGATCATACAAACACCGGTTAATCCAGTGTAGTTGGCGTGCAATGATAACTAGATATCAAAAAAAATTTTAAACTCATATATCAAAATTCTAAATTAATCGATCTATCAGGCGAGCAATTAAAAATTACTCGTAATGTGAAATCAAAACGAAGTCTACGACGAGTCCCTCAAGGATTTCGGTAATTAAATAATAACAACAATAACAATAATGTATCATCAGGCGGGTATACATCCATGATAAAAAAAACCTCGAAGACGCGATCAGAGGTTCATTCACGAAAACAATCACAGGAAAGTTTGATATAATCGTGGATGAATTCGGTGACGAGGATTTTCTGCTGACATAATATCAACGGGGCAACTTCAACGCAATCACGGTACTATGATTTTATGTACCCGCGATCTGATCTTAAATTATGCCTACTCGTGTATTTGGCGTGAAATATTATTCTCGAAAGTACAATAATAATAATAATAATAATAATAATAATAATAATAATAATAATAATAATAATAATAATAATAATAATAATAATAACAACAACAATAATAATAATAATAATAATACTAATAATAATAATAATGATAATAATGACAATAACGACAAATTACGTGAACTTTGATGAAAAACAAAAAATAACAATAAAGATATTATTGATTATAATGCAAATGAAAGTAATATTGTCCAGCGATGATATCACAAAAATAATTAACTGAGAAATAAAAAACCAATTGCGGAGATAGATTCAATGTTCCGGATTGGGTATAATCGTATGTATGATATTTGGAGAAATCCAGAAAACCCTATGAGGTCAGAAAATATTGATCCAGTGCGACAACCTGAAACCGTCGAGGTTGTTGTTCCTGGATTTGATAATTAACTACAATCAAAACTAAATTTTTTAATTATTGAAAAATCCGATTAGGAAAAGTCAAATTTGGATCTCCGAAACAATATCAGAACGTTACGGCGAGTAAATGAAAAGCTAAAATCGGAAAATTCCATGTTGAAAATATCCCGCAATGAAACATATTCTGCAGTAAAATAATTATTATCGTTACAAATATCCACCGCAGAAAAAGATTCTGAGTTGCAACAACTAAAATCGGAAAATGAAACCCTAAAACGATCTCAAAACGATACAGATTCCACGTTGGAAAACTTATATAAACAACTACAAGGTGCATATAAACAATTGACAAAATACCAATCACATATAAAAAAAATTAGCACAGGAAAATTGTGTATTGAACAACTCAACTCAAGAAGAAATACTAACGTATATTATTTAGCGAAACAGTGCAATAAGTGTGTAACAGAATTGTTACCGAGTGGGTGGTGGATTAAATGAACAACACAAACAAATATGTGAAAGATAATGTAAATTTATGAAATAAATTATTAATGAAAAATAATGATGGATCAACACAATAACTCATGCATTCAACCCACAATCACATTCCACAACCATTCACAATTCAAAAATAAATTAAATATTAATACAAAATAAACACAGATCCAAGGAATCTCCTGGACTATACACAGATCCAAGGAACATTTACAAAAGTTATATTAACGCAAGTATAAATTGCGATAACAAATACAAACATCAAACTATACTATCGCACGCATGGATTGCGACAACTAGCACAAACATATACATGAATTTAATCAAGTTGCTAACTTTTATTGAGATTCATGTAATCCCTTGAAATAATACTATGATTCAAAGTAACTATGTGTAAATATAACAATGTATTCAATTGTACTACAATTGCAACATACACATGTGTCTCGACCCTGTACAACCGTACGATTCACCAACTATTTAATCGCCGCCCAGCTTCTCCGAATACCTAGGGTTGACTCAATACTTTAATCGGTCACTTGCCCTTCACGGATCCACCACAGTTATACGTACAGACAGCATACAGCATCTACTAGAAACAACGGTCCCAAATACTTTAGTTGCCACCCCGGATGTTTACACCTCTAGACACCTCCGACACTCAGACATTAAGACTTCTAGATTTCCGGATATTTACACATCACGACAGATGTAGACGGACAGACAGTCCGACAGACAGACAGTCAGATACCTCAATTTGATTGCACAATTAAACAGCATAATCACGGCACAATCAATCACATTCAGCTACAATTCAGAGACATTCAGAGACTTTCAGAGACGTTCATCAACAATTCAGAGACGTTCCGCTACAAATCAGAGACGTTCCGCTAGAAATCAGCTACAATAAAGAAACCAAACTAATAATAGTTGTTTCTAAAACAATCTAAAACTTAGATTACGCTATTGCATTTAAAGTCTAATAGTGACTAGTAATTCCAAATATTCCACGTTTTAAATCTGCATTGTAATAAAGGCATCATTACATGAAATGATAAACTGAATAAAGTTCACAATAAAACGAAATATAAATTTAACACTCACGAGTTTGGCTGGAGAAAGATTGACGAGCCATCTCTCCTGTGATAAGATACCTTTGCATCCTTAATCTTATCAGAAATATTCTGCCTTATATATCCTCAAATAGGTGAGCAAAATTCACGGCAAAATTCCCGTGCACCCCGTGATTCTAATGTTCCTGACTTCAAGTGATTCGTAGTCAGGCACATGCAAGTCGTTACACGTCGCTTACCTTGAAAAAAACACTTATTCACCCCAGGTAACGCATGTACGACGAAACAAAGAAATTGTGAAATTAGTTTGTAATTCAAGAAGAAATAAATCCAATTTTCGCCTAATTCTGTGATAAAGTGAACAAATGGACGAACTACGACGAATCCAGTTTCAACTAGAAAAATTAACTAAACAACAACGGCAACTAGAATTTGAACAACAACTACAACGATAAAAAGTAAAAACAAAGACGAGATCGAAAAATTGATTTGAAAATAGCCGAATCGTTAATATCAGCTGAATAGCGTCAACAAATATTAAAGGCATCTAGCCCCCACAACGAGGACATTCAATTAACCAAAGAGGAACAAGATTATGTAAGAAAAGCTTACCTCGTAGTAAAAACATAAAATATCGGGGACAAAATTGTTTTTATTATTGTTGTTATTGCGAAAATAAATCACAATAATACAAAACCCAGCAAACTTAAAATTATTATCGCTGTTGTTATCTGGGATTTCACCATAATTATTACCCCGGAATTTCCACCATTGTTTCTTTGGGGTTTTTTTTAGATTTTTTTTTTCTCTTACAAATATATATGGGGGTTCCAACTTATCTTACTGTGGAAGACAGAAAAATAATATCGTTGCACAGTGTTTAAAGATCCGTCGAGGTCGCCACCATATGCAAAATAGAATTATCCCTGTTGTATCAAATATGGGCGTGGCAACCAATTTACGCTATCACTCGAGGCAACGCTTCAAAATTCTGCGAGGCTCAACAGCAATACCGAGCCAAAAGCGAAAACGCCAAGAAGATATCACCGAGCTATACAAAAACAGATCACTGTGTTGAAATTGATGCGGGATCAATTACGTATCACCGCGGAGGATTCCCATCAAGAAATTTCCACGTTGAAATTATGCTAACGAGGAATATTATAAAAAAAGATGGAATTTCAAACCTCCAATGACGGATTCATCTCTACGATGAAAAAGAAAAAAAAACAATAAAATATTAACCGATCTATATAAAAAAATACTTGTCGCGGAACACAATGATTTGAGCGTTAAAATAACACAAAATATATGATATAGAACACAACCGAGAGATAAAAAAGAATGTTCAAGATCTTAATAACGTATGTTCCATTAATACAGCAACATCTTTTCGCTGCTTCGATTATATTTTTTTGTCTTCGTCGTTCTGCGAAAACATCCTTGATGTCATCGGATATCTTTTTGATAAGCTTTGAAACTGGTACCAACAATTTTAATTGATCATAATTTAGATAAATAATTTGATCTCGCTCTTCAGACATTATTTTCATGATCCTCTACTCGTTTTTATGCGATGGTATACTTATATCTCGCATTGATTTAACACCGCAGTATTCCTCAGTGATAATTTCACTTTACTGTCACCGACTATATTTTGTATTCGGTCAAATTCAGTTACCAACTCGGCAATATTTTCGTCGTTCATATACCTGTAGGGAATTATATGTTTAATTTATATTATATTTCAGACAGTTATTGTATATTTTGCTAAATTAATTCCTTATCCTATGACACATTTCAGATTCATATTGAAAATCATCATTGTGGTCGTAAAAATGGAGCATTGCATTAAAACATTTATAACGAAAATTGTACATGGAGCTAATAATCGAATTTCTCGCGAGGATATCAAGCTGGCATTCAACCTCATTGATAATTTCATCCGCGGTGGATATATAGCGATTTAAAAGAAAATCTTCATTGCGATTTGGAATAATGATACGTCATTGATATTTCTATCGAATTCTCCACGAGGATTATAGAGATGTTGTCTCGGTGACAGGATTAACTCTGCTTGTGATCTGTAGTCCATATATTACAATCAAGAAATTACTTTACTCTTAAAGAAAAGATACCTATGTTTTATATTTTTTTTAATACGTTGCTAATTGTATATCGTCGGCGACGCGTTGTATAGATCCTATACAAATACCATCGTGGTTAGCAGCAGAATTCACTGATAAAATTTATTAGTTGTGTTATCCATGAAAGCGATTACAGCTCTTGGTTTTCGATTTATTATTTTTTGAGAATATTTTCAGTTGGGGTAATTGCTCTCAAATTTTATATACGATTGTCAAGAGAATCTCTGTTCAT
This sequence comes from Unio delphinus, assembly GCA_029339505.1. NCBI lineage: Eukaryota > Metazoa > Mollusca > Bivalvia > Unionida > Unionidae > Unio > Unio delphinus. Next base: position 2,019,442 of record JAQISU010000119.1, read on the forward strand.
ATGATCAACAATGCCTAATGATTCCACACCGAGAAGCTTCATAATAATTATAAACAAAAAGAGAAACGAATTCAATTTGTTTCATTGTATCATAAAGTAAAATGCTATTCAATTTTTCTAGGATAATTTCCTGTAATATAATCATGTTCATCAAATACGACATTATATGTTTTGTGTAATGCCTAACAAGTTCACAAAATCTTATACCGCCGCAATCATAACATAACTTTGTTTTGCCTCATACGCCATAACCACATTTAATACAATTAACGAGACCTTCAGAACCTCATTTAAAATACTGATTATGAACCGTGCAGTATTCTCCTTTGCATCTTCTTGAACATGTACCTGCATTTCCTTTTCCTTTAAATAACCATCTGCAATAATTTTGCTCCATCGATATGTTAATATCATTGATAAATGTAACTGAACATATAATTTGTCTTATACATATATGGAAGATTTTCCCGAAATTACTGTCATAGAATTATACCCTCGGAGGAGACGAGGGAGAGTCCTTGACCTTGATGGTAATGATAAACAATATTATACGTTGAAAATATTCAGTAGAATTTAAAAACAACGATGGAGAGTTATATGATAAACGTGAGCGTGTAATGAGAACAAATAAAAACAAGCGATCATCAACAATAAAACTAAACTGGAGATGTTAACTGGGATCGACAGAGCATATTACAATCAAGCATTTCCGATAACAGTAACTACATATGGAATCCTTTTAATAAATCAACCATATATCAATAAACTTTCCCTGATGAGAGTTTCATCAATGTTGAATTGTGTAGCTGAAAGAGTCGCCGAACATTTCAATAAACGATGTTGCTGAATTAGAAAAAATAAAAAAGATTCTGACAATCATAAAAAATATCATCGGGGAAATATTACACTCGTCGGAACATTACAAAAAAGTTGGAGCTCCAATAAAGTGGATCGTAAAGACGCTTTCTTGTCCGATGGAACCAAATTGGGTACAATTGTTACTAACAACGATGGATACAGTCTTCAGTACACACATTTGAGGGCATCTATGCTGGCTTATGCTTCTATTAATTTGTTTTCGATGATAAATAGATTTCCTGACACCGCAGTTAGAGTAGCCACTGATTTATTTATATAAACGCGAAACACAGCGAAGCGGTAGCCAAATGCACAAATTCCGACGTAAGTTGGGGATCTTGGAGAATTAAAAAAGGAAATACCATGCGTGATTATTCCAAGTCAGCAGATGTTACGATTGAAGATAAATATTTGAAAAAAATCAGATATCATAACTATATAATGCACCGCATATATCTGATGTAGTATGTAGATATAAAACAGTTCATTTAAACGGCTGTGGTGGGTCAGGAAAGACGACTCGTGCGATTGAATTATTTCTTGCAAGAGAGATGAAACAGCAAGGAATTAATGCAAGCACTTATCACAGTTTCTTTTGATGGAAAGGTGAAGAATGGACTCCTGATAGAATCGGCGAGAAATATATCCCTGAAGTCGTAATTTGGGATGAGATAAGCACGGTGTCGTTAGATATATTACAAACGTTTCTCGAGTGGTTATTTTTATCGAATACAAAAGTAATAATGTGCAGCGATCATGGCCAACCACCACCATTTGTCGGTTTATCCCCACATGATTGGCTAAAGAATTGTGTAGACTATTATGAATAAATTAACACCGATCAAAGAGCACTTGATGAACAATTACGCGAATTCAAGAAACTAATTAGATTACACCCGGATAGAATCCAATATGGAAAAGCACGTGAAATAATTTCAGAAACAACATTAAATGATTTCTGGGAAACGTGGAGACAAAACGATTTGATAATAGCAAGTAGAAAGATAGTCAGAGACACACTTCAGATGAAGTTATTTGAATTGCATAAAGAAAAATTTGCAACACTTCCAACGCCGCTGTGTTATAGACCCAAAGATACACGAAAACTGAATATCGAAGTTGATATTCCTGGGCAGCGTGAAAAGCAGAATTTAGTGTTAAATGATATTGTGCTGGTTGATATCAACGTCGTCGAAGATGCATTACGCGCTGAAAAATCCCATGGACGCTAGGTTACGCAGCTACGATACATTCTTCACAGGGATTGACTATATCCGATACAATTGTTTGGATTTGTAGATAATTACATTGAGTGGTCGAATTTAGTTTATCTCGCAGTATCCAGAGTACGAAGAATCAAGCAGCTTCGAAGAGTTGTTTCAGATGATAATGACACTAAAACCAATGATATTGTCAGCGATGATATAATCAGAAAAAAAAACTGGTTATAAACAATATGATAAAAAAAAATAACAGAGAATTTGATATTGATGCTGAATTAATAATTACACTGAAACAACAACAGAATAATCACTGCGCGAGTTGCAATTGTATAATGAGTTGGAGTTGGTCGGATAAGGACTCTCGACAATTTACCGTAGACAGAAAAAATAGCAGCTTAGTTCATACCAGAGATAATGTGATGCTGACTTGTCTTGAATGCAACAGACGAAGAGGTGCTAGTTAAGACCACGTGGCGGTAATTGAGTATCCTCGTTTATCACTTGTAGTTGTTCACGCGTAAATCCTCGCTGGGGATCAGTTGAATCCAGTCTATAGATTGCTGGTGTACCCGTAGATCGTGTTATATTAGATATTTTATGCGCTGTGACACTCAAATAGGATCAGTAGCTCATTTTGTACCACCATCGAGCTCTCCTGGTTCATATAAATACCTAACAGTGACATTGCCGAGAATTGGTTGTTTTAAAAAATCTTTTTGCGGTTTCACAGGTATAGACTTCCTTTTAATCGCGTTGTTAGGTTTCATGTTGATTGTTCTAGTAATCTCATTATTTAGTGCGGTAATTACACCTGGTAATCTCTTAACCCATTCACGAGATCGTTTATCCTGGATAAATTCCTTCGCCTATTGATATCCAAATAACCGCTCAGCAAATGTACGATTAAATTGTTCAACAATTGCCTGATCGCGATGTAGTGCAGTATGCCCTCGTCGTAACGCGGTATTATGATTCTTCATTGTTGATAAAACCGCACCCTGAAATTCCTTGCCAGGATCAACTTGTAATAGATTTGGTCAGTGCAGAGGACCCCGCCGATAAATCCTTTTAAATGCAGAAGCCACTTCAGTTGATGATTATGTCTTTACCGGTTCTACTTGTTTGTATCCACTCCCAACATCAACTACAGTTAAAGCGTATTTGTAACCACCATCATGTGGCAGAAATAATATATCAGCTTGATAAACTTCATTAGGAACGGTCACATCAAAATGCGAGTAGTTAATTTGTTTAGGCGGTGGTAGATAAATTTGCCATATCGCCTGTTTGGATAACCAACCCGCTGAAGTGGTATTTTTCACCTTTGCGGCGCTAGCGAGTTTACTAATTGCTGCCTTACCTCTCCAGTATCCTTTTGGAGAAAAATAAATAGATTCCACGTTATTATTAATTACCTGCACCTAACATCAATTTACCTTTCATAGCCAATTTTACTTTCCATGAAAGCAACTTTTCTTTGAAGGATTTATCAGTGATAGAATCCAACGCATGAATTGATTTCACATCTGCGAGATGCATGTGTTGCAGATTACTGCTTTTATAAGCAACATCATGAGCATGAAACGCCTTATCAATGGCGTTTATTGGATATTCACCCGGTCGGGGTTGGTTTTGATCATCGAGTCTGATATCGAGTCTAGTCCCGGGTCCACAATAACTATACCCTGGAAGATGTTTTCTCCTGGATATTTCGCCCATGGTGTTCCTGGGAGTTCTACTAACTTGGCTGCAATATCACCTCCTCGTTCTTTTTTTTAAATCCTTGGGAACAAATCTAAATTTTTGGGTACTACATTGTACACACCTAAGTGCTGATCTGTTATTGCTAGTTGTAAACTTAGTCAAGTCATCTGTGCCAGTACGATTTGTAGACTTCAGACAATATAGATCCATAATATATTTATAATACCATAAATGTAATTGATTATTCAGCTACCCGACGACGAGAACCTATTAAACGCCATGCGATGTTGCCGAATTCTATTCGCGCGATTATAATCGGACCATCTGGAAGCGGCAATACACAACTGCTACTTAATTTGATAACGAGATGGATGAACTGGAAGAAGTTGTATTTGGTCGCCCCGAGAGTAAACGATCAGAGATGTTACAACGTGTTAAAGGATGCTAACTAGAGTGCAACATAAATCAACGGCGAAGGTATTATGGAATTTATAACCGATATCGAAGAAGCACCGATCATTGATGATATCGATGGAAGTGTTAACAACTAAGTCGTATATGATGATGTGATGTTTTGACAATCAAAAGAATCCCGCTATTATATTTTCCCCGAGGCAGACATAAAAACACTGATGTGATATATGTCAACGTTACACACAAATTCTTAAGGTGATCAGAGATAACTGCAATTCATTGTGTTTGTTTAACGGAGTTGATATTCATAAGCTACGAAAAATTTGGCAAACTTGGTGCGGCGGTGATATGGATCATAATCGATTTAGAAATTTCTTTAGTCACGCTCAGTCAATCCCACACGGATTTGTGACGATAAATTTATCAGATCCTCGGACGCGATATCGTGTCTGACTTGATAAAATATTCGGTTAACCCATAGCAGCAGAGGGGGTGAGTGACAACGACCTTGGCGTCTTCGAGGAAGCGTTGGTTAGCCGAATCGACGCCTTTTTTACGCTTTTCGAGGAAGCCTCAGTTTGCCGAATCGACGCCTCTACAAAGTTGTCCGATTCACCCCCTCTGCTGCTAGTAGTGTTGTAATAACTCACGACTGCCCAATTCTTGTCATCGTTCAATTAAATTATACACAAAACTAAATTAGGCAGAAACAACAAGAAAACAGAAAATTAAATAAATTACGTTTCAAACAAGTTTATATCATTATGTCTTGGAGTTGTAGGTAAGCTTATACTTGGGTCATGCACTTTTCAGTTTGGGGAGTCAGCGTATATGCAAATGGGCTTATACGCAAGTTTTTACCGTATCCTTCAAGGACACAATCAATGTATAACTCAAAAACAAAACTGCAGTAGGTCTGAATCTTAGAGATGCTAGTATATAATTTGCACTAAACAAAATTGATAGACAGGCTGACTGATGAAAATACAGATACTATATATCCCATCCGCTTTCTTTGGAGGGGGGACAATAGATAAATTAACAGTAAAAAAAAAGTTATATTCAGTATCTGATAACTTACATTCTACTTCCAGATTTCTCACCAAGGACTCTACCACCAAGTGCTTGAGAACTGTGAAAATTATTTGAACGATTACACTTGACTGCAAATCGATCGTCATTGGCTGTTAGATTCTCCAAAATTAAATGGCTTAGTCCATCTGGTATACCCCTTGTTGAGGCCCGTGTAACTGAGGCAGCTGGGTTGCCAGGTTCGCTAATGTTACATTCCAATATGCCAGTTCTGTTTTCTAACCATGGAAAATCTTCAACAGATGGGGGGGGGGGGCTGAAAGCAGCATGACATTTTTGTCAGCAATCACAATACATATGTATGCTATTATTTCTTATCCTGTCTAAAATGTTTTGTCAATTCAAATGTGTTGACTGCCATAAAGATTTCAATATTAAAATGAAATCATAAATTTATATTTTTAATTGACTTTCTGGGTTTACAATGTTGCAAATTATTCACTTTAATAATTGGTGATATCTTTTAAAAAATATTACTAAAAAAACTCTACAAATTATGAAAAATGAAATATGAGATCAATACGAGATCAATACATGACCAGGTAAAAGTAAACAAGAAGAGAAGATATAAAATGGCTAGTAGTTCTTCTTTTGATAAATATATAATTAAAGGAGCATATCATTATAGCAATTGTGGTGGCTTTATTAATTGGTGTTTCCATGGCAACAGCAACAATTGGATTGTGTTAAATATATTGCATCCATCTCAATGGACTTGATACAGGAAGTAAATCTGTTCAGGAATGATCAACTGATTAATGTTCAGAAAAGATATCAAACACAATATGAAGCTTATTATTGTCACAGAATTTTATAAACCCCTTTTATTTATTTTTTAAATTTGTGTACTAGAGTAAATCTGTTGTGCAGGAACGATCAACTGATTAATGTTCAGAGAAAAAGATATCAAACACAATATGAAGCTTATTTTACCACAATTAGTATGCTAACTAGTAACAGTTAAAGATTCAGCGTTTAATGTATCGAACCAACATTCCCAATTCTTGCTGACATTATGTATCCTATGCCTTTAAACCAGAACTGAAATATTAATATCAAGCTTGTTTGACGAAGAACAATTATAAAGAAATTGAACCCTGATCATATTCTATCTTCCAAATCTGAAAGACTGATAAACAATGTATTGATAAATATACCAACCATAAGAGATAAAGAGTTTATCAGCACTTGATTATTACTTATGTAAAGTAATATTTCATTGTGTTATATAAGCATCCATGGAAAATGATGATTAGTACAGATAATCAGTTAATCTAAGAACTGTGCAAAGATTATAAAAACAACTTAATGTTCCAAGTCAAATTAGAAAATAACAAGTATGTATCTCATTCATATTTAGCACAGACAATAATACACAAAATAAAACATCCAGAAAACCTGTATTACAATGTTTGTCAAGTAGGTTAAGCCAAAGGAATATTTAATAATAACAACATATGTAACAGGAGTTGCCCAAGAAATCTGCAACTGTATTAGGTTCATTTATGTCAGAATGTCTTCAAATTATACTATCCGTATTGGCCCCTGTGCAGCCATATTTTATGAAGATCAGCAATGAATAAAGATGATAAAAGTTCCTCAAACCAAAATGCTAAATGTCTTATTTCTTCTCAACATAATAATAATCAATAAAGAAGTCATTTAAAGAGTTTTACAATTCTTATAATTATCATGCTTGTATATAGAAGAGATTCATTTGCATAAAAAATCACCTTCACTCAAAATACTTTCTTATGAAATTCTGATACGTTTTCAAACATAATCACTTGACAAGATTTTCCATTTTAGGTTACATGATGATGTGATTTAAAAACCTTTTATCACTTTTACAGTTTAGCAATAATAATTGACTGCAGGTCTGTTTCATTTGTGAACAGATAGAAAGCCATTAATCAAGATGAATTCCAGCTAATTTCAACACTTCATGCTAGGATTCTACCTGCCAAATTCAATTACAATCATCTGATGTTTAAGAAAAAGTCATTCATTTTTTTTTCTGTTCTTAATTGTGTACAGTGGATAAATATCACATGGATACAATTGAAAGGCCTTCCTACTAGTACTCATTCAGTCAATTTTGGACAAACTACAGAAACTGTTTTTGGAAAAGTTTGCCAAAGGCTTTTCAATATTTTTGTTATGGCAACCAATCTGGACGAAGTTTCAGTATCTTTTGCAAAATTTTATGAGTACTTTGTGTTTATATTTATTTGAAAAGTTTTAACATCCTAATTGTGTTTTTGTGGCAATTTTCTATATTTACAATTTATTTTACATGGTACAATACAGCCAGGATTGTTCTGCCATGTCATTAAAAAAGTTTTGTCTGGTGAAATTTAATTTTGACTTCCTTTTCAATTCAATGGAATTGTTATCGTCAGAAATGAAACCGTGAAAAATGTAAAATCACAAGATACAGAGAGACTGAAGAGACCAAAAGTAAGAGACATCGTTTTACAAAACAAGGCCTATAAGAAAATTGGTCACACAGGGTCAGGAAGGTTGAATGGTGGGAGAGACTGAAGATACCAAGTTTACAAAACATCAATTTTAAAATTAACACTACCTACAAATATCGATTAGAAGGCATCAGTTTCTCCAAAGAGACAGAACAGACCATAAGTATACAATGGTAAAGAAAATTAGTGAAGTCAAAACCTCCAAGACACATCATTACTTTCTACTTTCAATGAATTCCTTTTAAAACACTATAGAGTCACTGATCATCTACAGATGGTGCCACTCAATAAAGTTTATCCCACTTGAGTCATTTCATTATCAGGATAAGTAACAAACGGGTCCAATGATATTTTTGGCAGTACTGGATGGTGTTTGACTGGTTCGTGCTCTCGTGTTGCAGAAAAGTCAATAACATTCATGTTGTACAGATATAACAAATTATTTGAACTTATGCTGTGGTTGATGCAAATGTTTTACTTATACCAGCTAATTAACACTATCAGCATCAAAGAATCGCCGATGTGTCCTTTACAGACAAGTATCCTAAAAAGTGATACATTTTTTAAAATATAAATGTGACTTGCTTTCATGATGTCACTGTTGCACCCGGAAAATTGCCATAAACTAAATGGATTAAGTATTCGGAACAAATATATCAATATGTATCCTGACCGTATCGTGGCCTGCATTGCCACTGTTGCTTACAGGTTGATCCTGGCAAGAATTTCTTGGTGCAGTAACATAGCTTATGAAACAACACTATGTGAAAATCAGATGAGGACACACTGCATTATAGTGTGATTAGGCAATTGTTGAACAGTTTAATCGAACACTTGCCGAGCAACTGTTTCGATATCAGTATGCTTAGTAGCTTTCCATGGACACAAGATTTCATGAATTGGTTGCAAGACTACCAAGTGTCATTGCTGCCTTTTGCTGGTGGAGGGAGAACACTCACCACTATGGACAGTCAAATGAAATAAAGTATTGTTTCGCATATTTGTTTTATTATTGACTACCAAGTATCGTTGCTGCCTTAAAAAATGAAGTCAATCGCAATGCAATCTATGAAGAATCATATACCAGTGAGAGCGCACCAGCAACACGACTCTTTCTCATCAGTACTCGGTAGTGTGAATGTAAGGTATCAATCTGAACAGTGATAGAAGAAAATGAGATTTTAGTTGTTGGTCAAATATGAAACAAAACAGATTGTGGGAATGCATGTAAGACAACTAAGGAAATTTATGGAAGACCCATGCCAATGAATCTGAGTATGTCTTCAACTGTTTTACGGTGAAACACACAACAATTAAGTACTTGCTTGATTAGGATAAACGTAGCTTTTAACAATTGTTCAATCAAATCACAATGCCGTGAGGCAGTTTTTAGTGATGTCTAGCGCTAGGGCATCATGTCACAGACATGTAGCATGATGTCCCATCCAGTCACATTATCATGACACCAGGCCAGCCAGTCCTAACATTAACCTCTTAATGATTAGCATCAAGTGAAGCAGCTGTTAGCACCATTTTTGTAAGTCTCTGGTATGACTCGGCCGGGGATGAAACCCACAACCTCCCACTTTCGCGGTGGATGCTGTAACCATTAGGTCACTTGTGCGGTTCAACAATCAAGTAAAAAACAACAGAATTAAATCTTAGTGTGTAGCCAAATAAAGGAATATTTTGCTACTGGAGGTGGAACGCTCAGCGTTATGGGCACTCAAATGAAATAAAGTAATTTTTTCTTTTTTATATTGATCTGTATGTCATGTGTCAAGAAGATGTAAATTTTGAGCTGTCAGTCTGAAATGTATAATGACAATAGCTGATTGTGACAATGTAAATAAATCAGATTAACAGGCACTGATTAAATGGCCAAGGCGGGTTTATTGGAAACTGTAAGTAAAGTAAAGAATATATCTCTTTTGTGCAAGCATGGACTTTCGAAGATCTCAGGCATAACTGCCATCCACTGCATCACAAACATGCTTTACTGATATCAATGTGATATTGACGATGCCATGTGATATGTCATCCTGGATCATTAACGCCAATGTTAATGCAGCTTTCCTCATTTTATGGTGATAAAAAACGACTTTGTGTACAATGATGTGTCTCTTCATTGAAAGAGATTCAGATTTTTTAATTTTGCGAGAATCATCAGCAGGAGCCATTACTTTGTTTAGGTGTGCTATTGTTGCAATGATATGATGTCATAGGTATTCATTTACGTAGCTGGAAAACACTTGGCGCAAGATGCTGACAAGACATTCATGTTCATCATAGGCCATTTTGAGACTTTCTTTGACTTCTTTATCATTGTAATTTGTGTTATCACCATGGTTTGGATGCCATCTATATTGCGTTTCCTTTTCAAAGAAATACTGCTTCACCCGAAGATTCTTGTTTTCAGGTTCTTTAATGAATGCGTGCATATGTGGTAAAGTCGGATTTCTGTGGTGTTGGTGATGGTTCCAGTGGTACTACAAACAGCCTTCCACGCACGGTTCTGACTGATGAATTACACATATAAATGGTATAAACTGGCTTTGAAATTTATATGGCAGCAAATACATTGGCTTGTGTACTCTTCTTATTTTCTTTCTTCTGACCCAGAAATATATTTAATTCTGCATTTAAATTCACCATTGATTTCTTCAATTTAATAACTTACTGTTGGTATGTTGAAAACATCGTAGTCAAGTGTTCCATGAGATTTGTTTTCATGCATGAATATGAGGGAATTATTTGCTGATCTAATATTTGGCCAACTATCGTGGCTCGTAGTTGTGCAAGAGCAATTTCAAGAAGCCGACCAGTTTGTGCCTTTCTCATTGTAGCAAAGACATTATCAAATTCTGGTTCCATTGACGTCCCTGATATCTTCTTGGTTGTTGGTGAAATGTTATTAGCAACAATTGTTTCTAGTAGTGCGCCAGCAACCTGTAATCACTATTTACAAAGATCGCTAGTGGTCGCACTCTATGGAAGAATAAGTCTTTCAGCATTCTGAGTGTTAAAACCTGGATTACTAACACTCAGTGTGATATCTACGAGTTCCTTGTTACACCCATCATGATAATTGTTAGGCATTGATGTAACTGGTCATCGACCTAGCTTTTCAAACAAGTACAAATGAATGTTTATCACCGAAGATAACTCATCTCGTGTTTTGGGAGAATCTAAAGAGCACTGTTCTTGGGGTGATCAGTAGTACCCTTCGCGAACATTGTTGATGGACCAGCAAACCACGAATAATCATCAGAATATATAGTGAGACCTAGTATCGTTGTATCAATGGCGATGTTTTCAAGACATGATTAAAAGTTCTTTCCATCAATCATGTGTGCAGCAATGTTAAACAATGCATTAACACCATTAAAACAATATTGAAGCCAATCCGTTAGCAAACTTAAGAATAAATTACTTTATACCTGTCACATTGAGAATTGTCTTTGTAGATTTCACTGTATCTTTTGGGTCAATGTTATAGCCCTGGCAGAAGAGTTCTATCTCATGGTCATTGTTTGATAGCTTGAATGTCAATATACTTATTACTTTGTCAAAACCACCATTGGACTCATTTCTCCTGGTAACACCATCTTGTACTGTAACATTCCCTGTATACCAAATAATAATAGAGGCTGGGCGACTGGGTCCTGTTTTACAGCGAAGTGTGATGGATGTTCCATTGACAACAGGGAGTTTTGATCCAACAGCTGTAGATGTGACATCATACACCAACGTTATATTTGGTACTTGCACTGAAATTGTAATTTTATAAAAATGAATAAATAATTTACATACTTGCTATAGCCTAATAGGTTTACAGAATCTATTTCAGGACCAGAAAATCAAGTTTTCATTTTAAGAATATTCACACATAAACATACCACTTACACAATTCTTCCATGGAGAAAGACTGAGTTTGATGCTATAAAATTGATAATTTGTGTCACCAAAACAAGAATAAAAGAAAAATTAATTTGTGAAGTAAAAAGGATAAAAGAGTAAATCGGACTTGGATGCTAGAAAAGTGATATAAAATAATTAAATTGATGATTAACTTAAATTATAAATTTTTTATTATTGTAAAAAGCCAATAACAATAATAATATTGAATTTAAAATTATATTTTAATAATAAACAACAAACAATAATTGTTTGATGATTAAACAGTTAAAAGTGATTTATTACCAATTTTTGTAATCCATGTCTTTTGCATGCTCATATTAGTTGTCCATGAGTAAATCAAGGAATATTAATTATCAGACACTAGACTATCCATGGTCAGATAATATTTGTTGACTTGAGTAAACAAGTTGATTGTGAATGTTCTCAATAAGAATCTATTTGTTGCAGTGAGTCAAATATTAGTTGGCATCCTCTGTTCTATGAAGCATGCATTCATTCCGTTTTACACTAATGATGGACACTTTAGAGTTGTACATTAATATTTCCAGAATCCACTAACTTAAAGACAGCAAGAATAATCTTGAATGTCTTGCATCTATCACATGACACACTATCACCTAGCTTCAAATGTCCAAAATTTTTAGAATTATTCCTCTATTTTATGTCATTTTTATTAAACTTTAGCTTTTTTTCCGGAGGCTGCACACCTTTTATAAAATGCCACATTTAGCCTGTCTTATAAGGCGGGAATTGTGCCTCTTTTTGAAATACAAGATGTTACAGTATAACTGACGCGAATTATTTAAAGCAGGAAAAGAAATGGCAGTATATAAGAAAGTCTGAGCAAGAAACACGTTTCAAAACAAGTGCTACTTTGCGAATCCTCCCCACCCCCCAGGCCCATTAAATATAATCTCCCTAATAAAGTCTTGACTTCAGCGGATGTTCTGCAGGATTAAAGCAGTGGCTATTGTAAACACTTATAAAATATTAACATCAAAAAGATAATCTTAGATTCACCTTGGAAAATGTGTGTTCCCATCAAACGAAGCCATCTGACTCAGCGCGTGTATTCAACTGCTCCAATTAGGGTCTCATCATTAATAGCGCAAGTTTAGTAAGTGTTCTTAATTAATCGGACCTCAATGTATTATTGAAGTTAATAATAAGCGGGAAATTTTTCAAATCTTAGATGCCTATGATGAGAGATTTTAATTTCAAACAAATCTCCGGCATTCTGCTTGGATATATCCACGTGTATTCAATTATTTGTTCAGTCTTGTACGGGAATTTTAAAAAAAAAAAACAGTTTTTATTGTCAGACAAAAGTAGTTGTATGGAAATGATGTGTCAGTAAAGTGATCATAATACATTGATCTAATTCTTCTAATTATTTCGATGCAAACGTAAATTATGCAGTTCCCCGTTTGTGACTGTTAGCGCGTTTGGCTAGCAAACAAAAAAATAAAAAGGAAACAAACAACTATTTTCTTTGAATAGTTGATGCCATGTGTTCTAGTTTGTAGTTATTTACTGTAGTCACGTGAAAAAAGTGTGAAACCAGGTTATTTTGTTATTTAATTCCAAACTTCCATTGTTAGTTAAGGACGGGACCATGATTGGCGCTGTTAAGCGAAATGCACAAAATCAGATGGCTTCTTGTACCAGAAATACATTTCTGAGGCAGAAATTGACTTCATCTTCTCATGCTAATATTTTATGACTGTGTTTACGACGGTCACTGCGTTGATTCTACAGAATGAATGCTAAAGTCACGTCTTTATTAAGGTATTGAGTAAACAAACGCTGACTGTTGACAAACAAAACTTATTAGCCCATCGAACTAATAACATTATTATAGTTACTAGTCCGACGTGAAATCTACTAGCCTCTCGCTAGCGGACTACCGCTAATTTCGAGTCCTGCAATGGTGCAATGTGAGAGTACTGTCTAGAGTAACACCTAGGTTTCGTACTGACTGTGGATTTATTGTTGCTGTTGCTGACATTTCTTGCTTGATGTAAAGGATGTTAATAAGAAAGTTTTTGTTGTGATCAAAATCGCCTCAGTTTTATGATATGCAACTTGTTACATGTCATCCATGATTTCACATCAGAAATGCACATCTCTAATCCTTGGATGGTAGCACCAACTTCAGTTGCATGGCTAGACTGTATATTTGGGTGTCACCAACCTACAATTGGTGAGAAACTGGATAGTGGTCTATGACACTTGAGACATCCTGAGTATATATAATGAAGAGAACATGTCAAAGAACATACCCTTGTGAAAAACCACAACATAGATCAACTGGGCTGGAATTCCATTTCCAGATACAATTTGTGTCCTGCAGACACAGTAGGACTTGAACCACAGTATGGATGTATTGTGAATGTCAAAGATATGCTGAAGATGGTGAAGTAATCTATCATGGTTTATTGTGCCAAATGCTGCAGACAAATCGATGAGGGTGAGGACTGTAATCTTTTTGCAATCCAAAGCAGTGAGAATGTCACTGACTACTTTCAGAAGAGTAGTTTCAGTACTGTGGTAAGGGTGATATGTAACCTGTACATGACTAAAAGGACTGTGAATTCAAATGAGATAAAAGTTGGGTTAGATCAACTTTTTCTAAGACTGTTTATATGAACTGTAGATTAGAAACTGGGCGGTATTTCTTTAAATAAGTATGGTCATGTGTTGGTTTCTTCAGCAGAGGCTTTATGATGGCAGTTTTGAAACATGATGGGAATTACGCCAATGACAGAGAGAGATATTAATGAAATCAGTTAGTGAAGGCAACATCGGATCAAGTTCACATGAAGTTACCTTTCCTTTGATCATGATTTTTCGTAGTCAATCCATAGAGACTGGTATGAATAAGCTCCTCTGAACACATTATATCAAGTCTCAATTAAGGTGTTTATGTCAGAGATACACAAACTTTGGCCCAGATCCAGCCTGCGAACGTGTTCTGTTTGGACATCAGGTCAAATTAAAACAACACAGAAATATGGCCAATGAACAATAATTATATTAAAGAAAATTAGTGTTTACAGCCATCAAGTGGTCTTAGAAAATGCAAAATCTGACCCTTGGCCATTAAAGGTTGTGGTTACCCTGGTTTATGGGTCATCAAAAATCATAATATCTATATATGTACATGTACCTGGTTTTGATATTTTGATATAAAATACCCTGATAGTTAACAAGGTGATGGATAATCCAAGTTCTAATGTATCTAAAATTCTGTGTTGATCCAGCCAGGTTGATGATCATACTTTGCAATATGTACATTCCTCCAAGGTTTATTAAAAACAAAGCAGACCAAGTGCTTAAAATATCTTCAGTATAATCAAAAATGTGTATATGCTCTAAATCCTACAAAAAATATATATATTCAGTTTCTGTACATCTAGATTTATAATCGGTCTTTTTTATATTTTAATGTGTTGAATTTTAATATTTTAATTTTGAAGAATGCCTTAAAACATGTAAATGTCAGCATCAAAAAAGTAACAAATCTACCAGTTGGTGAAGTTGCAAAATAATCATATTGCTATCAGAATAAATGACAAAGGTAAAACTATATCATTACTGCCCTATAAAATTAACGTCCTTTTCCTTCTTTAATATCTGTCGTTGTTGTTAGCCAGCTTAGCAATGAATTGCCGCCTGTCTTCATAAAGGATAGTAATAGTTCTTCTGCGGTGATTGATGGAGTCATTACTGGCATCCACAATGTTATTTTTGTTAAAATGACTTTACCCTCAGGAACACCAGCATCACGCCAAATTGCATTATCATCATCGCCTCATCACATGAGTACTATTGTATGCTTTGGTCCATAGATAAATTGTCTAACATTTCTACAGAATCCGAAAATATGATGCAAAGGAATCGCGCATGAAAATTGTCGACGCTGTCCTTGCAACGTTGATACGCGTGTTCAAATCCTAGGTTGTAATTAGGAATATTATTTATGACATCAAAATCACCAGCTAGTCTTGTATATCCAGGTGGTGCTGGATTTACTGCAGTAGCATTTGCTGCCTTTACCCTAGAATACTGGATGTGTTCAACGTTATCAGTAATATCTTTAGAAAACATCATAGATGGACCCGACGACCTTGTATAATCATCAGAATATCTTGCTAACCCGATTATGGTTGTGGCAACATCAACATCGCGCTCTATGGATTAAATTTCTCTTCCATCAATCATATATCTAGCACTCTCAAATATTTGTTTATTATTTTGTTAATATTTGCGGGCATCATTTCCGTAGACAGTAACGACAAAGTCATCGCCGGTTTTTTCTTTCTTCGCCGAACTAACGATATTAGTTTCTCCTTTGCGGCGGAAAATTTTTTCTGGCAACATCACCAATAGCGCTAATACCTTTATCACGAATAACATCAACGGCTTTCATCGATAATTGTTTTGCTATTGGTGCTACTTTTGGCGTCATTCTTGCAAATAACCTTGCGATGGTATTACCAAGACCATCTCCATAGTACGCTCTATAAACAGGCAATCGTGAGTTTACTACGTAGACCATTGTTGGTTTATCGTGGTTGTATTGTATGATCATCTTATTTAAATGATATTTATCTAATGTGGTGACATTAGTCATTATGATAACCGTCCATTAATTCGTCAACAAACTCTCGGTATACACCAATATCCATGATGCCGCCCTCAAATAGTCGTCTGCAGATATCAGCTGCCTCATTAATTATTTCCCGTGAGTTATTTCCAGCTCGTTTCCCTCCTACGAGAAATTCTAATCGTGCTATATCCCCGAGAATATTACTAGGACAACGAATTAGACCACTACCCCAAGCTCTGCTTGGAACGGAGTTTCGAACTCCACTTGAATATCCACCTGCGAATTTTGCAGTTGTACCAGTTGCATGCTGACTATCATCATCATCATCATCATCATCATCAGATAAAGGTTCACCGCGCTTTAATTTTTCTATATTTCGTATTGCATTTCTCTCATATGCATTAAAATTGTTATCCGCTCTCGAAACTTTAGTTCCACCGTGTTTTGCTAAATATAATTTTTCGTACATTTTTTATAATGTTTTACAGTATTTTCAAATCCATCATTTATATATTAATCTCTCTTTTCTTTCTTAAAATGTTTAGCAGCAAATTTAGATAAATTGTGATCCGTGGTATTTTTAAATTTATTTATCGCTTCTTAAGTAAATATGTTTTTGAGATGATTCTGTTCAAGTTGTTCTTTTTCTTCTTGTGGTTCTTCTTCTTGTTCTTCACGTTGTTCTCGTTCTTGTTCAATTTCTTCAAGTTGTTCAGATGGTGGGGAGCTAATATCAATAGCACCTAGTCGTTCAATTTCTTCTTTAAGTTGTCGTTCTTGTTGTTCCTGGCGTTTTGCAGCAGCTAATATATCACCAAGAAGTGTCTTTAAAGACTTTTGTGTTTGTTCAGTTTCCCCTGCTATTTTCTCAAGTACAGGAAAAAGGGCCGGTCTTTTCCCTTGTTTGTCCTTAGGAATATCTCCCCATATTGCTTTTTTAGTGGTCGATACGATGTCTTTAGTTGCAGTGGTTATTGGTTTAAATAGTTCCTCAGTGCCCACAATAAAACGGTTTGAAGTTCTTGTCTCGCATGCAGTTTATTGCGGACGGAATCACGAAGGGGAATACATTTCTTAATTGCGCCTAACCGTTCGCGTGCTAATCTTGTCGTTAATGCTTCTCCAACCATTATAAATTAATAATTGATTTAAATTGTAGTGACGAAGTCACCAGTGAAAAATCCCTGAAATTGCAAGCAATTTACTATTCCAATAAAAATAATTTGGAAAATGAAGCGCTATTACAATAGTGTACAACAATTATAATGTATTTATACATAGCAAATTTGATTTGGATAAAACTATCTATGAAGTTTTCAAAAAAATTACATCCAAAAGTGATTATACTGTTGGTATCACCAAAGATAGACTCGGTGACGAGGTGTTTTCGCTTACCAATGATCAACATAGAGAATTATACGAAGAAATTGTAACAACAATTACATTAAACCGTGATCAAATAATATATTACGCTCATTGGGTTCTCCCCCGCGAAACACTCCTAAACATCATCCGGGGATTCAAACTTTGCCTAATCAAAATTGATTGCAAATGATAATTGAAAATCCCTGGTTTTTACATGAAAATCAAAACATATTCTGCTTGAAATCCTGATTGAAAATCAGGAAAAGATTTTCATTGTTAACACCCGCCCGACAATTACTTCCGCGTAGTGGATCACCATGCAAAAAAATATACAATCTTTCATGTCTTTTCAAATTCGTTCTAGGTGAGTAAGCATACCTGTCTATTGTATGCGAATAACTACCTTGCATTATACATGTCAGTTGTGTTCACTATGACATTGGAATGTCATATTTGGAGTGTTAATAGCTGGTTTTCATGATACGACAACTCGGATTGATGATCTAACAGCTCTATATTCGATGTTGAAAGTGCGGAATTTCTATATAATTATAATTTTCCGCACTTTCAACATTTAACTCGGATTATTGTTGACACATCTCGGATTAATGGAGAAATTGTTCATTAATCCGTTGAGATAACCAAAGGGGTATTTTGTCGGACAAGCTTGTTGATATTTTTGATCTTTGAATTAACTGCGCGCTTGATTTCATATTGATTCCCCAACTCTTTTCTGATTTTTTCGACAACAGTGAATAAGGGGACAAAGTTGTTGATGTCATTTTCATATGCGAGGGAATCGTAAATCGCATGTTGAATTCGCTTTTAAAAAGAGTACGATTTCGGTAGCACATACTTATTTTTCCTAGTATTATCTTCAATATCTTGAAAATCAGAAAGGATCATATCGCAATCTAATTCATCTGGCAATTCAATTCCTTGATTTTTCAAATTTGAAATCTCGGTTATAATTTCATTGATATTTTCAGAATTCATTTATATAATATACTATATTTATAATTTGTGATATCATAAAAAAACAAAAAAATTTGGGTTCATTTTTGACCCGTTTATTTTATTTTTGATATATTTGATACATAGGACATACAATCGCCTTAGAATTCTGTTTTGGAGAAGGTATGTAAGGCACATAGACAATACAATAGCCTTAGACCTCCGTTTTGGAGAAGGTATGTAAGTCACATAGACAATACAATTGCCTTAGACCTCTGTTTTGGAGAAGGTATGTAAGGCACACATACTTAATTATTCAATTAATTAATTAAATTGATATATGAAATATGACAGCTTTTGACCTCTGTTTTGGAGAAGGTATGTAAGGTACAACATTAGATTACCTAACCTGTACGAATACAGTTTAGCGAAATCCAATAAGGCGTGGTTGAAATGATATGGTATGATATATGAATTAGGACAATGGTACAATGACGGGATCGATTCTACATTCAAACTGACCCCAATCATTAAACCCACAAAATCAACCCGGTTTGAATTCAAAAGACATTCACACCGCGTGTAACGGTGTGTGATATACGGTTGTTTCACTTTGAGTTTCGAATGGCTTAAAGCCCCCAATTATTATATAGAAAAACCTCCAAATCGGTACCGTCGACAATAATGTCTGCCACGAGATTCGAACGATCTGCCCCAGGACGAGATCCCAACATGTATGGAATACGCTAATGTCCGTATCTACAGGTATATGCTTTTGAATACGATATATGTGTAAACAATACAAAAATACTCATTGGGCTCCGTAACTCTTTCTTAAACCGTACACATGCCCGCACGAGTTATCCCCCTTTATCCTATACACATATAGTACAAAATAGAATTCAGATATATGTAAATTTAATTCTATGTCCGTTTCTCTTATAAATCGCTGATCGATATTTTCCTTCTGCAACAAATCGTACTGAGGCCCTACAAATATCAAAATATTTTCCAGCCGCATTTATTTATTGAAATGCTCTTTCCTCGTTATTTTCTGTATTAAATGATTCTATAGGCCTAGCTTTGTTTTGAGTATTTCCCAGTCCCTCCTCGTTTGGAATTTTCACTCTGAGAGATAGCACTTAAACAATCCAATTTGTTACTTTGAGGATTAGAATCAATATGATCAACTACAAGATCATCTGGGATTTCTCCATGGAATACTTCATATACGATTCTGTGACAATTATATCTTTTCTTTCCAGCAGTAACTCTAAAATACCCCTGATTACTCATAGTACTCACTGGTTTCTTCAATCTACGGTGTCTGACAATACCATCACGAGATGCTTCATAATTGGTAATCAAAGGATGCGACTGAAATTCTTGGTTCATTTATATGCTATAATATTATTTGTCTAATTAATTATTTGGTTTAATTATTACTTGGGAATTTTTCAATGTAGTCTTGAGGTGTTCTTATGATTGTATCCTTGACAGAGTCAAGGACAGAGTCAGAGTCATTGATGGAATTCTTAATGGAGTTCTTGACGGAATCGTTGATTCTCTAATTATAAGAGCGCTTTAGTTCCCTATATCGTTGACCACCTCAATTGAGACACAACTGCGATTTACCACGCACACCTTGGATTATACGGGACAAATTTCACCCCATCCTGAAAGATAAAAGAACTGTCACTGTGAGTCAGGATTTCAAACCAGGAATTCTGACTGGAATTGATAAACCATATTACGAGAGATCCTATCCCGTTACCGCGGTTGTTTATTGGATATATTCGTTAAATGATAAACCGAGTACTGAAAAATTAAAACCAATGAAACTATCATCGTTGAATTGGGTAGCAGAATGAATAATAGAGCATTTAACAAATGCGTTGCATGGAAACAAATTGACGGATCTAAGACGCAAAAAATTAAATGAATGGGGGTTAACAGCTAGGAACGGAGCAACGATTCAAAATGTGACAGAACTAGAGCGGATACTAAAATTCCCAATATCAGTAGAGACAATAACAGGAGAGGTATTATATGAACCAAAATATAAATCGGAGGATCTCAAATAAAAAGTATTGACCATAATGAACACGCATGGACACCTGCGGTAACAATATTTCCGCGGGATAGAACAATAAAATATATACCCGTTGAGTTTTCCACAGAGTTCTCTGGGTAGGATATATTATTTCATTTTGTTTACGAGTTAAGTAAAAACGACCCCGTGTCCGTGTGGTTACATCACAGTTTTGAAAGAGAAGAGGGTAGATTTGATCAATTTGTAAGACCCATTGGTGAAATATACCGTACTGAAGCACTCCACAACGAGATGAAAAAACTAGCTAGTGGTTTTTCAATGGAACACGACGAACAATTACTGACAAAATGTTTTACAATTCCTTCAGTTGCAGCTCATTTTGCGAGAAAGAAAAACATGTGGAAATCAACACGCGCATAATTTCTCTCCGATGTACAAGCTAGTTGTGTCAAATACGGTCATGGAGGATTATGGAATACAAAATAAGACCGCGAAAGTATTATTTCAGTTGCTTGTTATCCTGGGAGTTTTCTCGGGTATGGAGAATGCTCTGAGTACTTTCAAAGAGTTGGACATTCCACCCACGAAATGACCCGTGTTGCGATTAATGGACCACTTCCCGATTTTGATTTAACTGGATTCGCTCGTGTGGTATCATTTGAATTGGCTAAAGGACTTCATCCATGCTGTTATGTTTGATTTTGTAGACACATCTCTGAAAAACACTGGATGCCAATAGTGTTATTATGGTATATGATTCATTCTAAAATACTGATATCGCTGATTGTCAGTGAAGCAATTATGTCATATAGAAAACAAACTGAAGTCTGGTTACCATAACCAGATAGTCTAGATAGTATAATCAGCGAAAAAAGAAACAATTCCCCGATCTCGACGAAGAATATACCGTTGGGTGGTCCAAACAGATATTTGAAGTTAGAAATAAACAAGCAAAAGATCTCGGTAGAACAATAATTGGTAAATTTACACAGGGAGGAAGAAAATGCGACCACAAACGACATTCTTCGCGGTTGATTATAGACAAAGTCGAATACGATTTTATAATCGCAGATGCAGTATCTAGAAATATATACGTAAATCGTAAAGACGCTTTCTTGTCCGATGGAACAATATTCGGTTCAATTGTTACTTACAACGACGGATATAATCTTCAGTATACACACTTGAGGGCGTCTATGCTGGCTTATACTTCTATTAATTTACTTTCGATGATAAATAGATTTCTTGACATCGCGGTTAGAGTCGCCACTTATTCATTTTACATAAACGTAAAACATAGCGAAGCAGTGGCCGAATTCACAAATTCCGACGAGAGTTGGGAGCCATCGAGAATTAAAAAGGAAATACCATGCGATTATTCCAAATCAGCAGATGTTACGATTGAAAACAATTACTTGAATTACTCGTGCGATTGAAATAATCCGAGGGAAAACAAACATGACTGTGTTAACACCGACACACAGCCTTGCAAGAGAGATGAAACAGCGGAAAATTGATGCTTGCACTTATCATAGTTTTTTTTCGATGGAAAGGTGACGAATGGACTCCTGATAGAATGGGCGAGAAATATATTCCTGAAATCATTATTTGAGATGAGATATGCACAGTGCCGTTAGATGTATTACAAAGGTTCCACGATTGGTTATTGCTAGCGAATACAAAAGTGATAATCTGTGGCGATCATGGTCAACCACCACCATTTCTTGGTTTGTCTCCACATAATTGGCTGAAGAATTTTGTAGATTATTATGAAGAAATTAATACTGATCATAGATCACTTGATACTGAATTTGCGCGAGTTCAAGAAATTAATTAGATTACAACCGGATAGAATCCAATGTGAAATAGCGCGTGAAATAATTTTAGAAACCCCATTAAATGATTTCTGGGAAGCGTGGAACCAAACAATTTAATAGTAGCAAGTAGAAAGATAGTCAAAGACACACTTCAGATGAAATTATTTAACATGCATCAAGAAAAATTTGCAACACTTCCAGTGCCGCTTCTGTTACAGACCCAAGGACACACGAAGTTAGTGTCCCAAGACAGACAGAAAAGCAAATTCTCGTATTAAATGATATTGAATTGGTTGATATCAGTGTTGTCGAAGTGCATTGCGTGCTGAAAAATCCCCATGGAAGCTAGGATACGCACCGACGATACATTCTTCGCAGGGATTAACTTTATCCGATACAATTGTTTGGATCATAGATAATCGCATCGAGTGGTCAAATTTGGTTTATCTTGCGGTGCCCAGAGTACGAAGAATAAATCAACTTCAAAGAGTTGTTTTAGATTATAATGACACAACAATCAATGATATTGTCAGCGATGATATAATTAGAAAAAACTCTTTGGTTATAAACAACAGGACAAAAAAAATAATAGAAAATTTGACATTAATGCTGAATTAATAATTACACTGGAACAACAATAGAATAATCACTGCGCGAGTTGCAATTGTATAATGAGTTGGTGTTGGTCGGAAAAAGACTCTCGACAATTTACCGTAGACAGAAAAAAATAGTAGCATGGGTCATACCAGAGATAATGTGATATTGACTTGTCTTGAGTGCAACAGACGAAGAGGCGCTAGTTAAGACTACGCGGCGGTAATTGAGTATCGTCGGGTATCACTTGTAGTTGTTCACGCGTAAATCCTCTTTGAGGAGCAGTTGAATCCAACCTATAGATTGCTGGCCTATCAGTCGATCGTGTTATGCTAGATAGTTTATGCGTGGTGACACTCCAAATAGGATCAGTGGCTCTTTTATGCAACCTTCGAGCTCTCATGGTTCATATAAATATCTAACAGTGACATTGCCGAGTATTGGTTGTTTTGAAAAATCATTTTGCGATTGTACAGGTATATACTTCTTTTTAATCGCGTTGTTAGGTTTCATAATAATTGTTCGAGTAATCACATTATTTAGCACCTTAATTACGCCTGGTAATCTCTTCACCCATTCACGACATCGTTTATCCAGGAAAAATTATTTCGTGTATTGATATCCAAATAACCACACAGCAGGTATCCGATTAAATCGTTCAACAACTGCCTGATCGCGATGTAATGCAGTATGTCCTCGTCTGATTGTGACATTATGATGCTTCATTGTTGATAACACTGCACCCTGAAATTCCTTGCCAGGATCAACTTGTAATAGATTTGGCCAACGCAGAGGACATCGTCGATAAATCCTTTCAAACGCAGAAGCATCTTCAGTTGATGATTTTGTTTTTAATGGCTCTGCTTGTTTGTATCGACTCGCAATATTAACTACGGTTAGTGCATACTTGTAAACACAATCATGCGGCAGAAATAATATATCAGCTTGATGAACTTCATTAATGACACTAACATCAAAATGGGAGACATTAATTTGTTTAGGCAGCGATAGATAAATTTACCATATCGCCTGTTTGGATAACCAATCCGCTGCATTGGTATTTCTCACTTTTGAGTCGCTAGCGAGTTTTCTAATTGCTGCTTTACCCCTCCAGTTTCCTCTTGGCAAAAAATAAATAGATTCCATGATGTTATAATTACCAGCACCCAGCATTAATTTGCCTTTCATCGCCGATTTTACCAACCATGAAGCCAACTTTTCTTTAAAGGATTTATCAGTGATAGAATTCAACGCATGAATCAATTTCATATCTGCGATATGTCTGTTTTGTAGATTACTGCTTTTATAAGCAACATCATGAGCATGACACGCCTTTTCAATAGCGTTTATTGGATACACACCGGGTCGGGATTGATTTTGATCATCAAGTCTGATATCCAGTCTGGTCCCAGGTCCACAATAAATATACCTTGGAAAGTGTTTTTCTCCTGGTTATTTTGCCCATGGTGTTCCTGGTAATTTTACAAACTTAGCTGCAATATCACCTCCTTGTTTTTTTTAAAACATCTCCAGTTGTTTTAGAAACAAATCTAAATTTTTTGTACCGCATTGTACACACTTACCAGCAAGTGCTGACCTGTTATTTTTAGTTGCAATCGTCGTCAAATCGTTTGTGCTAGTACGCTTCTTACATTTCACACAATATAGATCCATAATTATTTATATTATATGAGTATTAATATACTAACGAGATAGATGAAATGAGACAAGTTGTATTTAGTAGCCCCAAGTGTAGACGATCAGCGATGCTACGAAGTGTTAAAAGATTTTAACGAGAAAGCAAAATCGGAAATCGATGAGGATATTATTGAATTTATAACCGATATCGAGGATGCACCGAGCATTAATGATATTGATGGAAGTATTAACAATTTAGTCGTCTATGATGATGTCATGTTAGACAATCAAAAGAATCCCGCTATGATATTTTCCAGAGGCAGGCATAAAAGCACTGACATGATATATGTCACTCAACAATACACTCAAATACCAAAAATCATCAGATATAACTGCAATATTCTTGCTGTATGTAATGGAGTTGGCACATATACGCTACGAAATATTTGGTAAACTTGGTGCGGCGGTGATATGGATTATAATCTCTTTAGAAATTTCTTTAGTCACGCTCAATCAATCCCACATGGATTTGGAACGATAAATTTGCATGATCCGAGATCAAGACATCGTATCGGATTTGATCACATATTTGGTTAAAAAGGATTGTTAACCCCAAAGCAGCAGAGGGGGGGGGGCGACAATGACTTTGGCGTCTATTTGGCAAAATGGAATTTAAAAATACTTTTTTTTCGATTTTGGAGGAAGCCTCGGTTAGCCGAATTGACCCTTCTACAAAGTTGGTCTGTTCGCCCCCACTGCTGCTATTTTTTATTCCATTTATATTTCTTGGCAGGTGACAAGTCATCAGTTACTTCCTTTTCCTCTAATTTTCGTTTCTTGCTGAGAAACATATCTATTATATTGCTGAGATTTGCTGATGGGGTCAACCACGCTGTGAGCCAATCTCTTTGAACTGGCGGATGAAAACCGGAAATGAAGCTAGATATGGGAAAGTACTAAGTAACATACCAGATATGGCAAAACCAGATACAGAAACCGGGAAATGGAAAATGAATTTTTAAAAAAATAAATACGGAATTTTTTTTTCTTGAAGAACTGAAAAATCGGGAGTTTCTCCTAAAAATCGGGGAATCGGGAGATTCTCCCGATTTTTTCAGTACGGTTGGCAGGTCTGCAAATTGTCTCTAATTAGTTTAAAACATATGAATGATCACAATGAATACTGCGCAATTTTCTTAACAAACAAAATCTATTTTTGACAAAGAAACTCGGCCAGTTAACACCTGACATTCCTCGACCATATATGTAAAGTTTCATTACCATGATTAAAATAAAAGAAGGAATAAAATAAAATATACGACGCAGTATATGTGTCCCCAAAGAAATAATACAGAATAAATATTTTATTCAGTAAACAGTATTACATGTCTTAATACTGAAACGAAAGGAAATAAGGCGGGATATAAAATGTGGGAAAACAGTTGCCACATACATGTATGGTAACGTGTTACTGAAGATTTGAATTAAATTCAAGTCATTGGCATCGATGTTGCAACAAAAATGGACATCATTTATTTGCCAATCAATTTCTGGTGCTTACATACACACTCTGCAGCATATGGTTTCTTCGAATTATGTCAGAGGGTCAGTCCACTTCACAAGATAAGTGTAATGATAAGGATTAATTGTTAATTTCTTACACTGCCATTATGGTTGTGTACTTCATTCTAACCTCTAGCTATTATGCAGACCAGAATATGAAAAAGGATCTTGTCCTGGGGGATAATAAGGCAAATCACCGGGAGAAATGGCGTGTCCCATGAACGCTTGCACATTTGGGCAAGTGGGCGGGGTCAATAGTCGCCTCCCCCAATTTATATTGTCAGCCAGTTAATGTGAAACTGATGCTATATCTGACCACTTTTCTTTTAATCGCTGCTATTTAAACTGCCCAGTCATTACAGATTACCATTTATACAATCTATGTGTAATAAGCATAGACTGAAAGGATTTCTTTCTTTTTTAAAATATTTTAATTTTTTTAGAAAGTGTGTTTTCTCGAAACACAATCGTGTCAGGGGTTAAGAATCTTTTTTGTTCGTAGCAAAGCTTCCATTTGATTAAAGTCAGGTCTCAGTTTCACATAGGACAGTGGTGACTTGATTTAGATTGTGATCTTGAGAATACATTTACTTATTTCATCAGCACGACCAGGTGTCGGGCTGTCATATTTTAGCAGCACTGATGGTGTAGATAAAATATATGTGAATTGATTGTTGCATTTTGTTATCACTTACTCGGCCTTTTGCCTATTTTTCGTAACTCATACGTTTGACACTTTTTCCAGGATTTAAAATATCCAATGGTATGTCTGGAACAGTTTCAACTTTTAGTCTAGGCCTAGTATTTGCTTATCCTAGAGCTGCTTTTTTTCAGGATCCCTCTCGCAACATTCCTTTGATAAATGTAATGAGCACGGAGTGCAGTATGTCGACTCGCTTGTAATAATGTATCCATACTTCCTTTATGACTTTATCGTTTGGAAAAGAGAAAAAAAAGTTGTACACAGCCTTTTCTCAGTGTGCTGTTTACATCCGTAAGCAGTGTAAAACGGCCAGTCGGGATGCTGGAGTCGCTACTATGACGTCACATCACGAGAGTAACCGAATAGGTACGGAAAGTTTGCATACAAGATCACAGAAATTCCGCCCATAGAACATATGCGAATATTTAAATATTGGTATTGTGGTCGCATATGATACTTTAGAATAAGGTTTCCTTCTATAGTGTTCTTATTATTATTCTATATTTTCATTAGTTTTTGGTCTCCTTTAAGAAAGTGGAAACACTTTATGGAAAAATTACGGAATGTGAACAGAAATCATTGTTACGACTTTCAATTTTGGAATATTGAACGAAAATGATCTGATAATTACACCCTACTTAAAAAATCAACCCCACATTATCTGACCTTTGAATAGTCTGGATTAGGAAACTAAACGGTTGCAAAGACAAAGCCTAACGCATCAATCGTGCGTTGTAAATGTTTGCATTGTTCAAGTACAAGAGCGGATGATTGTGGCGTTTTGCCCGACCCAAAACAGTATAGAAACGTAGTGTTAGCCTGCGGTCATGTTTAACATTAAACAATGGTTTGTCCGAATTACTTTGATTATACATGTTTCTGTACTGTTTTTGTTTTACGTACGTAAGTTTGCCGTGGTTAGGGTGGGAAGCCCGACCAAGGCCGTCAGAAGCGAAATTATCACCTTGGTGTGGAAGCACTTGTGCAGATCAAAGAAGTTGCCCGAAGGAGTGGACGTGCCTTATCTTTTTGTTCCGCAGACTGACAGTCAGGTTGAATTGGTCGCTTAGTCGATTGGACAGGTCCACAGCGCTACCTAATCAGAATCGAGATAGGAACGGAACCCTAATTTGGCTAAGTATGATATCCTTAGACCTGCCAGCAAGATTTAGATCGCTATAGTTCGTTAAAAAGATTGCCAGAAGATAGCAACTCCAATCAGCGATGCGTTTTTGGCGGAGAAAATCTTAGGACAGAATTCTAAATTCAGCTTCTAAAGGTCAGTG
The DNA here is from genome assembly GCA_029339505.1 of Unio delphinus. Taxonomy (NCBI): domain Eukaryota; kingdom Metazoa; phylum Mollusca; class Bivalvia; order Unionida; family Unionidae; genus Unio; species Unio delphinus. Next base: position 2,047,719 of record JAQISU010000119.1, read on the forward strand.
AGCTAGTTGTTCGATCTTTGCTGAATGCGAGTGCATGTAATTGTATATCGTAGATATACTTATTATTATTACTAGAATCGTAATAGGAAGAATTATTTTGTGATGTTAATATGTTTGCATATTTTGAAGAATGAATTGATGTTTGTAAAGAATCATATCATATTGATAGCTAGCCGTCGTAAGAGTTAATATTATAATAATTTGCTATGTGGTTTTTTTATAGTAGACTAGCACATTTGTCCATGCAATTATATATTTTGCCATTGCTGAATTGAATGGTAGCTTGGAAATGGTTGCAGTGTGAAAAATTAGTAATATGAATATTTGAATATGTGTGTATGCTCGTGGGAGTGTAGTGTACAGACATGCGTCTGTTTGTTGTACTATTATAGTACAATGAGATTAAATATATATTTGGATGTACTGATGTGACACAATGTATTGATGTATGTATGATATCGTGTTATTACGCCATTGTTTTCCCTGTAAAAGTGTGTGGGAATTTCGATGTGTATGAATGCGTGACCTAAAAAGTAATAGCCTTATCTGATGGTTAATTGATGATTTAGTGTGAGGTGAGATTCGATAAACCCTATGTTAACGCCTTGTGATTTTCACAGGAAGCTTCAATGGACAGACCAGTGACAGTGGTCCCAGTGTCTCCGATAGAGAGACGGAAGAAAGAGAAGGAAGTAGAGAAGTCGGGAGAGGTGAAAAGTCCAGGAGGTGTGGGAGGAACGAAATAAAGAGATGAGTAGAACCAAAGGCCAGGGGAATATCGAACTCACACTGAAAATCACGAGATGAAGTAAGCTGTCACTTGGAGGACGAGTGATTGAGTTATTCATTTAAAATTATCGACTTTATTAAATTATTATTATTTTGAATTTCATCTTCGTGTTCTATATAATTTAACCGTCAGCAGTGCTGACTGGGGGCTCAGAGCTGTACATCTATTTCGTCAGTAATTTAACTTTATAACTTCACGAGCCAGGGTGGAACCTCCATAATATTTTAATTAACATATTGGAAGTACCCCACCCCAACCATTGCAAACGCTACAATGATGGTCCGTTTGTAAGGTTAATTCCCTCCCAAAAAGGTACGTATTGAATTTTCATATCCCCATACAATAGGTAGGCACTCTATCTCAGTCACATAGTTTTGCTCAATAGAGAGCGATTTCCTACTTGCATAAGCAATATGCAATTTCATCCCCTCTTGCTTCTGTAGCAAAACAACCCCAAGACCCGTATCGGATGCATCAGTCCTCACCACAAAAAGTTTTGTTCAATTCTGGCAACTTTAATATTGGTGTTTTAAAGTGGTAAATACTTTTTCCTGGCACCGCATCAGCAACACCACCACCACCACCACCACCAGGAAACTTTATTTGGTCGCTCTTTCTTAATGAAGTCGTTTAATGGGCTTGGCAGTAGCAGCAATACTGGGGAGAAATTTCCTGTAAAACCCAATCAAACCTAGGAAAGATCTTACCTTATTTTTTAGCTTCAGGTCTAGGTGCATCTCTGATTGCTCCTATCTTATCTGGGTGAGGTTAAACTGTCCTATTCCATTTATAAGATGTCCCAAACATTCTAGGCTAAATTACCCTATGCTACATTTAGTGAGCCTAGTTGTAAGATTTGCAATGTGAAGTCTATGGAACAGAACACTAAATAATTTAACATGTTCATCCCATATATGTGTATAAACAAAGATATCATCTACGAAACTGTCGACGTTTTCCATACCGTTAACAGTTTGCGCATGAGACGAACGTGTGACGCACCAGCGTTGACTAAACCGAAAGGCATAACTTTAAATTGATAAAGACCGTTACGAATGCCGTTAACTCGTGGTCATTATCAACGATTCGTATCTGCCAATACCCCTTGGTAAGATCTAATTTGGAAATTTATTTATCACCTGCCAACCTTGAAATAGTTTCCATGACTGCCTTCAGTTTTGCGTCGAAAACGGTGATTTTGTTTGTTTGTTCAATTGTCGAAAGTCAACGCAAAAACGGTTCGTCCAGTACAGTCTGGTTTGTCTGTAAACACGTCTGGGTATTGGGACTAAACCTTCAAGATCTGCGTACGCTGACCCTCGGATTAATTCGGGCATACCTTGATCTGATCTTTCCCTCCGTCAATGGAGTATTCAATTGGCATTTCAGTACTGGTGACGAATTCCTATTCGCCACACGACCTATTCTCTATCACCGCTACGCATAGTACATTCAAGACACCTTTATCATTTGTTTGACTATTCTTTCTTGGTAGAGTTTCAGCATAATAGCGTGAAATATATTGGTCTTACCTTCTACGTCGATGTAGTCCATCTCGCCTTTCACCTGTTTGACTTCGTATGGCCCTTTCCATTGGACTATCAACTTGTTTTTATTTGTTGGGAGAAGCACCAACACTTGATTGCCTACATAAAACTTTTCACTCCGCGTTCCTCGGTTGTAATACTTCGCGTATTTACGACTAGATTTCGCGAGTTCGTATTGCGCCATTCGACACGTACTCTCTAACCGTTCGCGTAAATCCACCACCTATTGGTAAGTGGTGTTGACTTCCTCGTTCGCGACCTTGTCTGTCTGACCACAGTTCGAGTAGAATATGTGTAGGACCACGAAATGTCATAGGGTACTCTAGTTCAAACGAGGAAAAGCCTAAGTGTTAAAGAGGAACCTATAGGAGAACAGAATTGCTTTTAGGTACCTATCCCAATCCTTAAGTCTTTCTACAAGCATCCGTCGCAACATTTGCTTGAGCGTCCCGTTCAATTTCCCTACAAATCCATTTAACATAGGGTGGTAGTGTGTTGTGCACAACTGTTTAATTTTTTTAAAATGTAGCCTTATATTACTAATATACATCTTCGCCAAGTCGTAAACAAGAATATAAATGTGTGCATTATTCTGCGTAGACCATTGCTACAAATCATTCAGATATTGATATGGTAGTACATTAGTATTATTGTTTTTACGAGATATGATCTATAATTGCATACCTCTACCAATGGAGATGTGCGAGTCTTTAAAGTAGACCACCGATTAACAAAACGTCCCGTAATGTAATAAATAAATAAAAATGGTTGATACAATTCTGTTACAATCGTTGACTAATTTATCATTGTTTTTAAGGATATTTTATTTCGATATATTTTAGCGAGAGCAGACTTTTGTATATTTTCTGCTACAGTTCGTACCGAAAGTGATATAATATCAAATTATTAGCTAAGTGCATATATTGATTGAAATATTAATTCTTGGACAGTCTCTGTATTTACAGATTTAATAGGTATCCTTTTACATGTACCAGTAAGACCGCGTGTAGAATTCTCGCTCTGAATGAACACTTGTACATTTTCCAGAGAATTATCAAATTTGTAACAGTTAATATAATCGATCACAAGATCGTCTTTGATTACTCCGTATTAAAACCCGTATATAAATTTGTGAAAAAGATACCTTTTTTCCAACAGAATATATGACATAATGAGTATTTTCGACAGCGTCAACTGAATTTTTCTGTCGACAGTTTCTTATTACACCATCACGAGATGCTTCATAATTCTTGATGATAGGATGTCTCACAATTTTTTTTCTTCCATTTATAAACAATATTACTTGTCTAAATTATAATTTACAAATCTTATTTTAAAATCTTCAGGGATTCTTATAATTTTGTCACTATCGCTATCTTTTTATTATCATAATACCACTTGAGCTCTCTGTATCTTTTACCGCCACACTTTACACACAACTGTGTTTTCCATCTAACTCCAACACCACATTTAAAATACGGTTTTGGACCAAGATCCCCTCGCCGTATACTTTGTATATGTTGTCCGCAAAATTCATTAACACAAGATTTGTTACAAGGGGTTGAAAACCCAATCATTAACCACCTAAACTGCCTCTTTGAGTCATTTATATAAAATATTTTTCATTTAAATATTTGTTTAAAATATAATATGGAGGAGTTATCCACAATCAAGCTTTGGAAAGCTCCATTTTCTGAATCAAGATTTAACTTTTGACATAATAACTCCTGACCTTCTTCGGAGAGGTCTGGTTGAGAACAATAATGGGATTAATATTATTCGGATAGCTGGAATTTACTCGTTAGAAGATAAACCGAATAATGAAATCGGGATGCAGATATGCCAAGTATTATAACCGCAAAGCGCGACATAGGAGATTTATTGTACGAGATCAGGTTATATTGTTTCTTCCTACTAGCACACATAAGTTTCTTGTCCAGTGGAAAGGTCCCTATGAAGTTAAAGAGGTCAAAGGTGACATGGACCATAAAAATGAAATACACGGTAATATAAAGACATTCCATGCTAACATGTTTAAGTTGAACATCAAGAGACAGAGCGACAATGTAGAAAAATGGGTCTTAAATTTTGTTTGTACTGCTGTCTATGACGACGTTGTAGTAGACTCAGAAATCGAGGTTTCCCTTGAGCGTCCCTTGGGTGTTGCAAGGGAAGGGGTAGATAAAGTCGGTGTGAATGCGGAGTTGACCAAAGACCAGCGTCAACAAATTCATGCGCTCTTGGTTAAATACTCGAAAGTATTCACCGACAGACCAGGTTGTACAACCTTGGTATACCTCAAAATTAAACTGAATACATCTGACCCCATCATAATCAAAGGTTATCCGGTACCCTACAACGCACGAGAAGCTATGGACGAAGAAGTGAGTAAAATATTAGATCTGAGGGTGATTGATCCCTCCATCTCGCTATATTCTTCTCCCGTAGTGTCAGTCAGAACAAAACATGGGACGAACCGTTTCTGTATCCACTTCCGACAGAAAATAAAATCACGGTGTTCGATGCAGAACCAATGCCAGATATGAAGCGTCTAATTGCGAAGTTGTCGGGCAACCCATGGATTTCCAAATTAGATCTGTCCAAGGTATTGGCAGGTTCCCATTGTTCAAGAGTCCCGTGCATTGACAGCATTTGCGACCCAGACAGGATTATATCAGTTCAAGGTAATGACATTCGGGCTAATAGGTGTCAGCGCCACCTATTTTCGTTTGATGCGCAAGTTGCTAAAAGGTTTAGCAAGTATTGATAGTTTTGTAGACGACATACTCGTGTACACGAATACTTGGAATGAGCATGTGTCCGTCTTGGGGGAACTCTTCGATAGACTCTGCAGAGCGAACCTCACAGTGAGACCTACTAAATGTAGTATTGGCTATACAGATTTAGATTGTTTGGGTCATATGGTTATTAGTTCAGGTCAGTTGAAACCTAACCCCAAGCAAGTGTAAGCGATTAGAAACGCACCAAAGCCAGACAAAAAAACGCAAGTTCGGTGACTTTTAGGTCCAGTAGGGTTTTATAGAAAGTTTATACCATTGCTAGCCCACTGTCTGATCTGACAAAGAATGGGCAACCAAACAAATTAGAGCGGGGACCGCCACAAGATAGAGCTTTTCGCGCGCTGAAAGAGAACCGAATCAGTGCACCAATATTAAAATTGCCAGATGTTAGCAAACCCTTTATTTTAAGAACAGATGCCTCTCAAACTGGGTTGGGAGCGTTTTTACTGCAAGAGCAAGATAACAATAAGTTACCCGTATCTGACTCAAGTAGGAAATTACTACCCAGGGAGAAGAACTGTTCAGTTATTGAGAAAGAGTGCATGGCCGTAGTGTGGGACATTGGTAAGTATCATGTGCATCTTCTTCTGACAGATTTCGTTCTCGAGAATGATTACCAACCCCTATTGTATTTAAACAAGGCTAAGGTCGCAAAGGCCCGATTGATGCGTTGGGCGCTGACACTACAACCTTATCGTTTCCGTGTAGAGGCAATAAGAGAAGGTGAAAATACTGGGGCAGACTACTTGAGTAGGACGTGATTATAAATTTGGATAACTTTTTACCGAGGATAGAAAATCAGGATTGCAGTATAACCAGTGTTAATATTGTAACATATCATGTGTAGTTATTTTTCTTTTATTCTGTGAACGTTTTAATAACAGAAATGTGTACATAGAACTATATGACTTTTTTCCTTGTACATGCGTAGAACGTTATTTAGGGTGAATAAGTGTTTTACCAGGTAAGCGACGGAACTAACGTGTATCTCACTGGAAATTACTTGCGACGAGGCACATATAATCATGATATGCACGCCAGGTATTTTACCCTGAATATCATTCACTGTTCTATGGATTTAAGGAAGATTTATTTATAACTGAAACACTGGGCGTTTTGAATCTTGACAAGGAGTGCACGTTCTTTATTGTGTTCTTCAGTCATAGGGGTGAGTGTTAAATTTATATTTCATTTGATATGCGAAGCTTATTGAGTATGTAATGTCTTATCTTGTAATGATTCATTTATTACAACGCACATTTGAACGTTGTGAACTTTCAATTACAAGGTGCTGTTAGAGTGTAACGTATTAGCATATATCTAGAGGTTTTTCAGAACCCGTTAGTATTACCAGTTTGGTTTTATTGTCGTTGACAGTAGAGCTGACAAGAGTTGGCTAGAGCTATCTAGAGCTGTCTATATGTATGTACGTACATGTGGTGAAGCCACGAATGTAGACGTAGCTAATGCAAGGGTGTTGTATGCTGTCTGTACGTGTGTATACGTATGACTGTACATGTGGTGGATCCGATACACACAGACTTGGTGAAACTGTGCGGTTCATCAGTTTATGAAGCGTACGACTGTAGAAGGGTCACGAAGCTTATGTTTGTTCGAATTGTTGTTTCAATTGTGTACATTGTCATTTACAAGAGATTATTTTAAATCTTAGTTGTATTCCAGGAGATTTATGTGATTCTCTTACAGTGCAGTACGTTTGAAACAAAACATATTTGAATGCCTTGAGATGGTTTGAATCTTAATCGTAGTCCATACATAAAATTATGTGAATATCTTACAGTGCATACTATTTTTTTTGACATGGAAATTAAATCCATGAGGTTTCTCGAATCTGTGTTTCAGTTTGATAAAATATTTTTGTTTTATTTTCAATGTTCGAATGTTGGTTGTGTAGAGTGATTGCATCAATTGTATGTTCAGAGCGTGTGAGAATCATTGTATTTATACAACATATATTTTTCTGTATTAATTCATTTCATAAATATCCATATTTCACATATTGTGTTTGTGTTATTTATTTAATTCAAAACCCACTCGGTTTCTAATTCTGCAACAATGCTGACCAAACACATCGTTTACTGCATCGATGAATCCTATATACGATGCTTTTTGTGTCGATTCTACTTGTGTTAGTTTGAGGCCCTGAGTGTCCGAGTGGTCTAAATCGCTTTCCGTTACGGATCACTGCCATCTCACCTCTGTCTGTATGGGTTCGAGTCTCAGATCCGGCCAATATGGGTATGTGAGAAAGCTTGTGACTAGCTTCTCGTTGGTCGGTGGTTCTTTCCGGGGTTTCTTCCTCCACCATTAATACTGGCCGCCATGTATAAGCATATCGTGCGATGAAAAATGGCGTTAAACTCAACAATAAAAATACCTTTGGTTAGTTTTAATTTTATAAACCACATCAGCCTTGTGTTTAGACTGGAAATATATTTTCCATATGTCGATCTCAACATTTGTTTTCTTCTATTTTCATAAGTCTTAACAAGAGCCGGAAATTCGTTTGGATCAATTTTATCGATTGCTTTTTTTTTTTTTTTTTTTTTTTTTGAGGGTGATTTCTCCTTTGATCTTTTCAGACCACTATGGGTAGACCCTCCTGCCCTACTTTTTTGTATGCACGTTATAGATTTTGTATACATGTTATAGTTTGCTTTTGTTGTATACATGTTATAGATTGATTATTATTATTATTTAATTTTATTTTTATTTTTATTTTATTTTTTATTTTAGTTATAAAATAATGGTTCTTCTAGGCATTCATTATTGTACATGCTATATTCTATCATCGTCTGGTCTTTTTCCCTTCTTCTCCTTCTTTGTTCCCTTCTTCTGTTTTCTCTATCTCGGATTAATATTTGTTCCGCTGTCATGTTTTCTATTATTTCAGTTTCTGGTGCTTCTTTCTCATTTCTCTGTTGTTTCTTTTCCATTTCCTTTCTATTACTTTGGTGTTCCTATGGGATTTTATTACTGTCCTTCAGTTTTTGTATTTTTTTTCTCTCCCTGTTGTTGTTGTTGTACTGGTTTCTGTTTCTATTTTTTTTTCTTATTTACGATCTCATTGTTCTTCTCTTCAATCTGCTTCAGTGGTGCCTTTTCCCTACTTCTCGTTTCCTGATTTTCTAGATTGTTATTGTCCATTAAGGTTTTTACATTTGGTTTCGTCTTCTTTCCTTGTTTTTTCTTTGTTTGTTTTTTGCTGTGTTTTTTGTTTCTTCTTTTTTTTCACTGTTGCGTTTATTTTCATATCTCTTTATTTTTGTCTATTCTTTCCTTTCGTTTGTGGGTCTACTTCTGTGTCTGCGTCGGTCTTTGTTCTCCCATTGCTTTTTGTTTTTTACGGGGTTGTGTATCTATATGTTCATGTTCTGTGGTAGTTACCATTTCTTCTATGATTTCCGGGCATTTTATGTGGTGTATGGCCAGTTTCCCCACATCAATTGCAAGTCCTGTGGTAGATACATCCTTTATACCAAAATTTGGTGAAAAACCCGGCGAAATCAAGTTAGTTACTTATTCCTTATTCCCGATTCAATAAGAAATAAGTAACCAGTTACTAATTCCCGATTCAACCAATTTTACATACTTTTTGATACTTATTTCTTATTCACATCCAGTGAACTATTTATTCCTTATTCCCAGTTCAGTTTGTAATTGTTTACCATTTATTTATTACCTATGAAAGCTCTTCAGGGCATGCATTTGTTGTTATTCTAACCCAGCTGGAGAAATAGGAGTGTTCGTTTTGTTACAGTCGTATTAATCTAGGCCTAATAAAGAGAGATCACGAACTAGGTGTAAGAAGAGATTATGATGTTGGTAGTTATACATGTTTAGTAATTTGAGATCTAATTAGTTAGTTGTGTTAGGTGTTTGGGTCGTGTCTTGTGTTGTATCGCGTGAAGTAATACTATTCAGATTCGCAAAGCTTATTAAGGACTCAAGGGAAAATAAACACACAAAAAACCATACAAGTGTGAAAATGGAGATTTCTCTTGTTTGGTCATAATTTCTTTAGAGGAAAATTATTTGAAGTATTTTCGAATTAAGTACGCCTTTTCTGACATCGACTGTTGTCTTGAAGTCCTTGGAACTGGGGAAACAAACGTATGGGTAGGGGTTTGAAAACTCGCTCAGTTTCGATCAATTCTAACAACACTTTGAATTAATCCCGTCCCTTGACAACTCTTATTTATTTCAGCGTCTCATGAATAGTTTCTATTGAGGGAGCTGTTCCAGCAGAAGCAAAAGTTAAATTAAAAAAGATTCGTCAGGCCGAATTCTAGAAATTCTGGCTACATAAAGGGGTAGGGTGCAGTACAGCACATGCCTCAAGAAGATTATATCTTACCTATACAGGTGGACTATTACGTCGCCTCTTTAAAGAGCTTTGACATTTACCTTTTTGACACTTTATCTCTAAGGGACATTAGTTCTGACGAATTTCGTTGAGAGGAATCAGATAAAGAAGGGCAACCAGGTATTAAAAATACGCACCTTTTGGATATATTAAAATAGGTTGTACTTATTGAGCCCCTACTTAGAAGATATTGATTTCAACGCCTCTTTGGTTGTGTTCCAACTGTAGGAAAATTTTAATGAAAACTCATCGGCCCGATTTCTAGGAATCCGGAGATCAATATATGACAATTATAACAAAGTCAAGTAGTTTGTTTTTCTGTCAAATTAAAATTCATATAAAACAGCATTTGCAGTCAGACACTAATATTTATTAGTAAAGACGAAAAAGGCAATTGGAGAATACGTACTCGCCGATCATAAGTTATCACGGTGACATGGTTTGTAATCTGCCCAACCCAAACCCCATCTCCGTGCTAATTATCTTAACCCAGAAGTATACTTAGCATATACTATACATTCCAATCATGTTCCACATGTATAATTAAGTTCTGTTCTCATCATTGCATAACCACTTTCACGCGAAGTTTCTATTTTGAACGGTATCTTGACTCCTTTGGTCGATCTGAAAGCTAACCAAATTAAAATCCATATGAAACAGCATGTTCAGTCACAAACACTAATATGTATTAGTCCAGACGAAAATAAATTAAAAAAACAGATAATGATAAAGGATTGCACAATAAAATATGTTACATTAAATTCTCATTTGTGGTTATTGCTTTTTCGGCCCCTGTTAAACAATAACCACCAGTCAGAGGTCAAAGTAGCTTAGTCTCTGCGTGACAAACAGGAAGTATTGGCAGAACAAGAAAGAGATCACAATAACTTTTAAAGTTATAAAATGTATCAGATTATTGGAGCTGGGAAAGCGTTAATGGAGATATCAGTGAATGATTTTGAACCCAAGCAGCAGAGAGGGTGAACAGACCAACTAACTTTTAAGCAAAATATTTTAAGCTTCCTTTTACCAAATAGAGCCTTGGATCAGATGGTTATATTTTAAGCAAAAATATTCTAAGTCTCCATTTGCCAAACTGAGACTTAACAATTTTAGAGCTCTGTTTGTCAAACGGAGCCTTCCTCAAGGGTAAAAAAAAAAGACGTCATTTAGTTGACGTTCACCTCCTCGGCTGCTATGAAAATCTTCGATTGGAAATCCGAAGGATTTCACTAACTAAATATTTGATCAAGTCCGATACGATATCTTGTCCGAGGGTCTGATAAATTTATCGTCACAAATCCGTGTGGGATTGACTGAGCGTGGCTAAAGAAATTTCTAAATCGATTATGATCCATATCACCACCGCACCAAGTTTGCCAAATATTTCTAAGAGTATGAGTATCAACTCCGTTAAATACACATAGCATATTGCAGTTATCTCTGATCACTTTTGGTATTTGAGTGTAACGTTGAGTGATATATATCACATCGGTGTTTTTATGTCTGCCTCTGGAAAATATTCTAGCAGGATTCTTTTGATTATCTAACATGATATCATCATATACGACTAAATTGTTAATACTTCCATCAATATCATCAATACTAGGTGCCTCTTCGATATCGGTTATAAACTCAATAACACCATCACCGTTAATTTCTTGCGCGGCATCATTAAAATCCTTTAATACTTCATAACATCGTTGATCGTCTACACTCGGAGCAATCATGTACAATTTATCCCACTTCATCCATCTCGTTATCAAATTAAGTAGCAATTGTGTTTTACCACTTCCAGATGGTCCGATGATAATCGCGCGAATAGAATTTGGTAACATTGCATGGTGTCTAATAGGTTCCCGTCGTCTCGTAGCTGAATAATCAATTACATTCATAACTGTTATATATAAATTATGGATCTATATTGTGTGAAGTGTAGGACGCGTACTGGCACAAATGACTTGACGACGATTACAACGAAAAATAATCGATCAGCGCTTTCTGGTAAATGCGTACAGTGTAGTACAAAGAAATTTAGATTTACTTCCACGAAACCTTTAAAAAAAAACGAGGAGGTGATATTGCAGCCAAATTAGCAAAACTCCCAGGAACACCGTGGGCAAAGTATCCAGGAGAAAAGCACCTTCCAGGATATAGCTACTGTGGACCGGGAACACGATTAGATATCAGACTTGATGATCAAAATCAGCCCCGACCCGGCGAATATCCAATAAACGCTATTGATAAGGCGTGTCATGCTCATGATGTCGCTTATAAAAGCAGTAATCTTCAACATAGACATCTCGCAGATGTAAAATTAATTCATGCGTTAAATGCTATTCCTGATAAATCCTTCAAAGAAAAATTGGCTTCGTGGTTGGTAAAATCTGCTATGAAGGGTAAATTGATGTTAGGTGCTGGTAATTGAAAATGCTAGCATTTTAATATGGAATCTATTTATTATTCTCCGAGAGGATACTGGAGAGGTTACGCAGCAATTAATAAACTCGCTAGCGCATCAAAGGTGAAAAAAACTACAGCGGCAAACTGGTTATCTAAACAAGCAATATGGCAAATTTATCTACCAGCGCCTAAACAAATTAACTATTCGCATTTTGATGTTACAACACCTAATGAAGTTCATCAAGCTGATATACTATTTCTGCCGCATGACAACGGTTACAAATACGCGTTAACGTTAGTTGATATTGCAAGTCGATACAAAGAAGCAGAACCGTTAAGGACAAAATCATCTACTGAAGTAGCTTCTGCATTTGAAAAAATTTATCGACGAGGTCCTCTGCGCTGGCCAAATCTGTTACAAGTTGATCCTGGCAAGGAATTTCAAGGTGTTGTTACATCTACGATGAAACATCATAATGTCGCCATCAGACGAGGACACACTGCGCTACATCGCGATCAGGCAATTGTTGAACGGTTTAATAAAACCCTTGCTGAGCGGTTATTCGGATATCAATACGCAAAAGAATTCATCCAGGATAAACGATCCCGTGAATGGGTCAAGAGATTACCAGCTGTGATTACCGCAATCAATAATGAGATTACTAGAACAATTAATATGAAACCTGTCAACGCTATTAAGAAGGCGTCTATCAAAATGGAAATCCAAGGAATTTCACAAAAAGATTTCAAAGAACCAATTCTTGGTAGTAATGTCATTGTAAGGTACTTATATGAACCAGGAGAGCTTGAGGGTGGTAAAAAAAGAGCTACTGATCCTATTTGGAGTGTCACTACGCATAAAATATCCGGCATAACACGATCTACGGGTAGACCTTCAATCTATAGACTGGATTCAACTGCTCCTCAGCGAGGATTTACACGCGAACAATTACAAGTGATTCCCGAGGATACTCAATTACCACCGCGTGGTCTTAACTAGCACCTGATGCCAGAGGCATTGTGCTGGCACCTCTGCGTCTGTTGCACTCAAGACAAGTCAACCTCACATTGTTTCTGACATGACCGAGATTGTTATCTTTTCTATCTACGGTGAATTGGCGAGGATCTTTATCCGACCAATTCCAACTCATTATACAATTACAACTTGCGCAGTGATTGTTCTGTTGCTGTTTCAGCGTCTTAATTAATTCAGCATCAATGTCAAATTCTCGTTTATTTTTTTTATCCTGTTGTTTATAGCCAGAGAGTTTTTTTCTGATTATATCACTGATTTTATCACTAGTGATAATATCGTTACCAATGATTTCATCGTCAACAACAATTCTTCGAAGTTGGTTTATTCGCCGTACTCTGGATACTGCGAGATAAACTAAATTTGACCACTCAATATGATTATCTACTATCCAAAGAGTTGTATCGGATATAGTCAATCCCTGTGAAGAGTGTATTGTTGCTGCATAACCTAACGTCCATGGGGATTTATCAGCACCTAATGCATCTTTAACGACGCTGATATCAACCAACACAATATCATTTAATACTAAATTCTGCTTTTGTTGTTGTCCAGGAATGTCAACGTCGATATTCTGCTTTCGTGTATCCTTAGGTCTATAACAGAGTGGTACTGGAAGCGTTGCAAATTTTTCTTTATGTAGCGCAAACAACTTCATCTGAAGTGCGTCTCTGACTATTTTTCTACTCGCGATTATTAAATCATTTGGCTTCCACATTTCCCAAAAATCATTCATGGGAGTTTCTGAAATTATTTCACGCGCTATTTCACATTGGATTTTATCCGGTTGTAATCTAATTAGCGTTTTGAATTCTCGTAATTGTTCATCAAGTGATCTATGGTCGGTATTAATCTCTTCATAATAATCTACAAATCCTTTTAACCATTCATGTGGAGATCCACCAACAAATGGCTGCGGTTGGCCGTGATCCCCGCACATGACGACTTTTGTATTTTTCAATAACAACCATTCAAGAAATATCTGTAATACTGTCAATGATACCGTGCATATTTCATCCCAGATTATTACATCAGGAATGAATTTATCGCCCATTCGATCAGGAGTCCATGTATCGCCTTTCCATCGAAAGAAGCTGTGATAAGTACAGGCTTTTACCCCCCGCGCTATCATCTCTCTGGCGAGTCTGTGAGTTGGTGTTAACACAATCATGTTAGAAACATTTGTGTTTCTACGGAATAATTCGATTGCACGAGTTGTCTTTCCTGATCCACCACAGCCGTTTAAATAAACTGTCTTGTATCTACAAATCGGATCGGATACGGGCGGTGCAGTAGAAAATTCTGATTGAATCTCTGAGATATTATGGTTACTTTTCAAGTATTTATCATCCATAGCAACGTCTGCGGATTTACAATACTCATGTAGTGTTTCTTTTTTAAACCTCCAATTTCCCCACGCTTCCTTAGGATCTGTGAATTTAGCTACATCTGATTTGTATTTTTCATGGATATACATCGAATCAGTAGCTACTCTAACCGCGGTATCGGGAAATCTGTTTATCATCGAGAATAGATTAATACAAGAATAGGCTAGCATAGAACTTCTCAAATGTGTGTATTGACAACTTTTTCCATCACAGTAGGTAACAACCGTACCTAGTTTCTTACCATTTCGAAGGACATCATCTACCCAAACATTATTAGTTCCGCTCGCAGATTTGTAAGCTTCCTCATCTAATTCCCCTGATAGAAAAGCGTTCTTACGGGTTACAAATTTCCCTTTTTTTATTAAATCAGATATTATGAAATTGTGTTCTTCATCGTCTATGATTAATCTCGAAGAGGATTTTGCATTATCAAATCTTCCACCTTGAGTGAATTTACCGATTATTTTTCGTCCGAGATCTTTAGCCTCTCTATTACTACCTTCGAATAATTTCTTAGACCAATCTATGATTTGTTCCTCGCTGAAATTCTTCGAATTTCCATCTAGAAATTGTTTTCGTTGTTCGTTAATTATTTTTTCTAGATCAGGTTTTGGTAACCAAACATCTTTCTGAGCGTTATAACAAATAATCGCTTCACTGACAATTAACGATATTAGCATACCACAATCGATCATATATCGCAATAGCACTATTGGCATCCACGCTTTTTCATACATATGTCTACCAAGCCAAAGATAACTACACGGATGTAACCCTGTAGCTAATTCGAATGATATCACACGAGCGAACCCGGTTAAATCAAAATTAGAACTGCTAGCAGTTCCAGGCAATGGACCATTAATCGCAACACGAGTCATTTCATGTGTGGGATGTCCAAAGCGTTTAAAATATTCAGAGCATTCTCCATACCCGAGAAAACTTCCAGGATAACACGCGGATATATCAATTGAAATCATACCATCACGTGAGTATTTCGTATTCCACAATCCTCCATGACCAAATTCGACGCAACTCAACTTCACGTCCTCCAGAAAATCACTTCGTGTTGGGCGCCATGAATTCTTTTCTCTTGCGAAGTGAGCTACCACTGATGGAATTGTGAAGCTATCTGTAAGTAGTTTTTCTGTAGAAATGCTAGTGTTTCCCTCTGAAAATTCTTTAGAATTTTCTAAATACTCATTAGCGATTTTTCTCATTCTAGTATCTAATTCTTCAGTTCGATATAATTCACCATTTGGTTTTACAAACTGATCAAATCCTATTTCCGGATCCTCATTACTCCTGAGTAACCATACTGACACAGGGTCGTCTTTGGTTAACGCGTGAATAGCATCAAATAATTTCTCTTCATTAAAATGATACTCATTTTTTAAACCATCCCTAGAAAATTCTTTAGGGATATATCGAACAGTTCTTTCTCGTGGAAATATATTTACCGCTGGTGTCCACGCGTGTTTGTTATGATCGATAATTTCAATTGGAGCTCCTCGCGATTGATATTTCGGTTCGTATAATACTTCTCCGGTTATTGTCGCTACCGATATTGGAAATTTTAATAATGCTTCTAATTTAGCTATATCGGAAATCTTTGCACCATGCTGTTTCACTGTCAATTCCCATTCGGTTATTTTTTTTCTTCGTAGATCAGTTAATTTGTTTCCCCGGGATGCATTTGTAAAGTGTTCTATTAACCGTGTTGCTACACAATTAAGTGGCAAAGTCACTGATGATGAAAACATCGGAGCTAGTTTTGCAATACTTGGATTATTATTTATTGGATATAACCCATACACAACTGCTGTTACAGGGTAAGATTTCTCATAGTATGGTTTGTCAATTCCAGTTAAAATTCCTGGTTTGGAATCTCTACTCACAATAACAGTTTTTTTATCCTTAAGGATTGGGTCAAATTTATCTCTGATAATCCATTCACCTTCCTCTTCGATAATGAATTTTATTCTAAAAAAATACCTCCGTAGAAATTGCTTTGCAATTTCACCAAGGTGTGAAAGTATCACAGCTGCTCTTATATCATTCATAGTAGCATCAATTACAGGTACATTGACATCTTCATCAATAATTCGAAATGTCGACCACGTATGAGATGCTCCATCACGCTTAAACTCATTAAAACAGTCGCTGATTTTACTCAATAGTGGTTTATCATCTACTAGACTTTTAGGTATATCAGAGATTCTATCGAGATTAAATCTAGCATTTTTCCAAGGCTTAATTTTCGATAATCTCTTGAACTCCTTCATATTATAATTAAAACAAGTATTTAAATAAGAAAATTTTATATAATGAATCATTGCAAATGGCTTATGATTGGATCAAAGACTCCGTGTAACAAATCATGTAGAAATGAATTCTGTGGGTATCATATGCAGAGTGTGAGAAATGGTTCGGAGGGACCTCTACCATGTTTGCATTGTGAGGTAGGTGTAAGAGGCAAGTCGCAGTTATGCATTAATTGCGGGGGTAAGCGTTATAGAGAGTTAAAACGTTATTATGACAAGCGAAGAATCAAAAATCCTGACGACGTCAATGACAAAATCATAAAAACTGCTCAAGATTACTTAGGCAGATTTTCCAATGTTATAATTCAGCCAATTAACGAATTAGACAAATAGATATATTATATATACAAATGAGCCAAGAATTTCAAAGACATCCTGTTATTAAAAATTACGAAGCTTCTCGTGATGGTGTTGTTAGACACAGTAAAAATAAGAAATCTGTTGGGTGTGATAATGGTATGGGATATTTGAGGTTTGGGGGGAATAAGAAATATCTCAATCATCGTTTCGTCTATGAAGTATTTAACGGATTGATCAATGATGACCTTGTTATTGATCATATTGATTCTAATCCCAAGAATAACAAATTGAACAACCTTCAAGCTATTTCTCAATGTGAAAACACAAAAAGAGGAAGAACTGGGAAATACCCGAAAAATGCTAGACCAGTAAAAGCGATCACTGACAACAAGGAAAAAATATTTCCGTCTATTACTTCAGCTGGTAAGTATTTCGATATTTGCCCACCCTCGGTACAAAAAGTGGCAGAGAATAAAACTAAAACCGCTTTTTCAAAGCATTTTAAAAACAAAATTCAGTTTGTTTATGTATAATTTGCATTGGAAATTGCTTCGTGAAATTGTGAAAGAATTTCCAATGAAAATCTTCAATTTTGCAATTTCACATGGGAGATAACTCCGTTAGGTATAACGCGTGTGAAATCCGTAGGATTTCCACCAATGACAGAGTTACGGATCTTAAACATTGAAATCTATGTGTCATTTACCTATGTAGGTGGGCGTGGTTAAAATTCCTTGTATTACAATGATCTAATTGATAAGGGTATATATACTAAAAAATCTCTATTTTGTATGACGGCTCTGTGGTGTAATGGTATAGTGTGTTTGTCTTGTAAACATAGATCTATATCAACTACGTGTTCGGTCCCCATAGCAGATACATTATTTGATGGCGAAACGGAAGATGTTTTTATATTAATTGGGGGGGAGAGGCGGATCCCCCTCAGCCAAACCAACATTGTAACTCATGCTATCGCATTCTCGGTAGCGTGGGTTGGTGTTTTTTCCAACTCATGCAACCATGAAATCGAATTCATGTGTTGCCATGTTGGTTTGGTTTACCACGCCCACATCACATTACCATCATCGTTCCATTGAATTATAATCCATCCTTAATTAAGTACATGTTATGCCTAAAATTTGCCGCAACACTCGAGCGCGGAGATATATGGCATTGTACCGTCCTATGTGTATATAACCGCCTACAACACTAGATCAGGGGTTATTGTGCCGTCATCCATTATCATTGAAATCAATTCATTCATTGTTCACCTATAATCTATTGTTATGTGTTTGTCGGTTGTAACCGTTGAGCGCGCTGCTTGATGTATAAAACACCAAGGGGGTTCAAAACGGTGAATATATATATATGTGCCGTCGTCATTCATTATATATAATCATAATCACCTATAATCGCATTAAGCTTCTGGGTATACTAAGATGATCAACACCTTAGTGTATCCAGAATTCATTTTAAAATACTTTGTATTTTTAATACTTTGCATTTTTAATTCTAAAGAATTTTCATACTTTGTATTTGAAATACTTTGCATTTAAACAAATATATTTTTATATATATATATATGAATCTTGAAAATCTCAAATTGATTATTATTGAAATTAACAAGTTGAAGGATGAAAATGTAAAATTATGTTCAGGTTTGGATTGTGATCAAATTATGACTGATTTCGAGGATATACAATTTGCAGAACAGACAGGAAAATATGTTCTATCTAAGAAATATTTTTTAATCAAAAATATACAAAAGCTTATACGTGAGAGTTTAGTAAATACTGAAGATGTTAATATATTCGTACCATTATGTAGCATCGTTGAACGTGTACGTAAGCAATTAGGATTAGAATATGAACAAAAAAGAATTATTAATTGTAAAGTGAGACAATTAAAAATGTTAATGGAAAACTCTGAAGGTGATGAGCCCCACGCGTAGAGAGCCTCCTTTGTTTGTATAACCAGTACGGCGGTATATAACATGTACATAACATGTATAACATGTTACCTGTGCAAACGAGGAAGTAAAATTGTGTGTGTGACCCAGTACATAACAAGGAAGTATTAAAATGTTTTGTATTGTTAGGTTAGTGATTTTTTAATTGACAATTAGTGATACTCTTTAAAAATGTAAAGCATTTTGAATACAAAGTATTTTAATAATGATAGGAGAATCATTAACTACACGTAACACTAAAGAAAGACTTGAAGCTCTTAAGAAAATATTACCCCTTCGTGATAGAATCCGCGAAAGACTTCAAAAACGCCAATCATTTCAGACGGATTTTACAGAGGATACAGAACAACTCTTCAAACCGGTTGTCAAGGCAACTACAGATGTGAAAACAGCAACTGAACGGGCGATATACGGAGATGTCCCTAAAGAAGGTCCTAGAACAGAGAAGCCTCTTCTCCCTGTGTTGGAGAAAATAGCAAAACGAACTAAACAAACGAAACAAGCTGTACAAATACTTCCAGGTGAAATCGCAGGGGAGATGGAACTACAACGACAGCAAGAACGAGAAGAACTACAACGACAGCAAGAACAAGAAGAAGAAGAAGAAGAAGAAGAAGAACAAGAAGGCGCAGTTTCCACTTCTCGTGGTGTTCCCCTTATAGACAAACTCACTCCGACGGGTATAGAACAAATAAAACAATTTCAATCAATAAAACCCAGCAATTATGATGTTTTTGGTGATTTTGCTGTTAAAAGCTATTATTCAAAAAATGATTTTTTGAAGGACGAGTATAAAAAGAGTAAAATATCACGAAATGACTGGGTTAATAATTTGTATAAAATAGTCAAGGGTATTAATCGTTTGAATACGAAAGAGTTGGGATATATAAAATTTAAAGATGGAATTAAACAATATGACATACAACAACAACAACAAGAAGAAGAACAACAAAGAGAAGCAAAAACTAAGAAAAAAACCGGAAAGGGATATTCACCTATGGATTTTCACTCTAGCGTTGAAAACTCTAGTGTAACATGTCCTGGTAATATTCTCGGCGATATAGCACGATTAGAAATACTTGTAGGAGGAAAACGAGCCGGGAATAACTCACTGGAAATAATCAATGAAGCAGCTGATATCTGTAGGAGGTTATTTCAAGGTGGTATCATGGATATTGCAACATATAGAGATTTTATTGAAGAGCTAGCTGAAAATTCTCATGGTTATCATAGCGATTAGATAATTGGAAACACTAGCATTTGGAAACACTAGTGTTAGAAGTATAATACTTCTATATAGAGAATGATCATACACTACAACCATGATAAACCAACTAACGTCTACGTGGTAAACTCACGATTACCAAAATACCGAGTATACTATGGAGATGGTCTCGGTAATACTATAATGGGATTATTTTCAAGAATGGCTCCAAAAGTGGCTCCATTTGCAAAACAGGCAGCAATGAAAGCAATTGATGTTATCCGAGATAAGGGTATTAACACTGTTGGTGATCTTGCTAGTAAGGCGTTTTCAGCCGCTCGGGATAAACTAACAGCGCTAGTTCGACGTGGAAATGCTAGCATTAGAAACACTAGTGTCGGAATGACTTCACTGCCATCTACTGCAGTAATGCCTACACAGGTTAGTAAAATAATAAATAACGCCGTGGATAAAAAACTACAGTCGTTAATGACTAACGCCCAGGATAATATAACAGCAAATATGATAGCCGGAAGTGGGCTTCCGGGAAGTGGGCTTTCGGGAAGTGGTTTTAAGAAGATTCGCCGGAAACGTTAGAAATATTTATTTGAACAGGATTTCCAATTATGATAGTTATTGTAGAAACACTAGTGTTTCTAATATTTGTGTCAGAATCACTTGTGATTCTATTTATTTGAATAGGATGCTCAGTTGTTATGGTTATTGTAGAAATATTTGTGTCAGAATCACTTGTATCAGAAACATTAATGTCAGAATCACAAGTGATTCTACTAACGCTATCTTCATTATCAGATATTTTCATCATCATTATTAAAATACACCCAACTAAATAATTATTTATAAAAATTATTTTTATATTATAAAATATTTATTTTTTCCTAATTTTGTTAGATTTTTTACTTTTTTTACTCATTTTTCTAGTGTTTTTACTCATTTTTCTAGTGTTTTTATGCAATTCATCGACAAAATTTCATGAAAATCGAGGATGAAAACCCCAGGAATTCATTTAGAGAAAATCGATTTTGATCAGATTTTTTATCATATGAGGCTAAAATTATGTTGTTTCATCGAATTTTCGATGTTTTTTTTATTGATTTTGTATTGTTTTTTAGCTAATCCGTCGACATAATTTCATGAAAATCGATTTTCTCTAAATGAATTCCTTGGGTTTTCAATTCAAAATTCCTTCAGAATTCCTTCAGAATTTTTGATTTAAACCATCGGATATATAATAAAAAATGTTCAAACAAAACCCTGATGTTGCATTTGACATGGAAGCCCCAGTGCTTAAAGATGAATCTGTACGTGATTATCAATTTTTTGCTTATCACGCAGTGCAACCTGATCTTCGGTCACGAATTGAACTTCAAGTTCATGATACTAGTAAATACTTTTTACCCGCTGAAGCTTTTATTGAAGTCGAAGGTGAACTCGTAAGAGCTGCTGATACTCCTGCGGTACCAGCGCCATATCCAGCTGGTACTCAAGTCGGTTTTGTCAATAAAGGTATCATGGCGTTATTTGAAAGTGCAAGATATCTCATTGATGGAAAGGAAATTGAGTCGATAGAACGTGATGTTGATGTAGCAACAACAATACTAGGGCTAGCAAGATATTCTGACGATTATACAAGATCGGCCGGTCCCTCTATGATGTTTGCAAAGGATATTAAAAATACCACTGGGAAAAATCCATTTGTTGTAGGAAGACCAAATGATCGTGCTGGTGCTCCTGCTGGTATCGAGGATATGATTATAAACGCTGATCCTAATTTCAATCTAGGAGCTGCAACACGTATGTCAATGTTGGAAGGGGGACGCAGATCATTTTCATGCGCGATTCCACTACATCATATATTTGGATTCTGTAGAAATGTTCGAAAAGTTATCTATGGAGCAAAACATACTATAGCGGTTGTGCGAAAGGGTACTGACAATGATGCAATTTGGAGGATTCCAGCAGATCCTGCAAACCCAAATGCTGATGCCGGTAAAGTCGTTTTAACAAAACTATCACTTTGGATGCCAGTGCTGACTCCATCGTTGTCAACAGAACCACGTTTACTATCATTTATGGATCAAGGGGGGAAGAGATTATTAAGTTGGCTAACAATGAGTACAGATGTTGTACAATCAACTGTTAACGGCGTATTTACGTGGAACCTGGCATCAAAACAGGGTATTTCAGCTCCACGTCATATATTTATTGCGTTACAGGATACGACGAGAATTGGAAATCAACTCTCCTCCCATATGATATTTGATCGATTAGGTGTTAATGAAGTCTCGCTGAGAATAAACGGACAACAAGAACCATCCGAGGATATACAACTTAATTACGGTCAAAACCATATTGCACGAGTTTATCATCGGTTGCTGTCGTATATGGGACGTGATCAAAATGTCGATACTGGTCTACAAATATCACAGTTGGATTTTAGTACTCTTTATCCAATTTATTACTTTTCGTTGGAACATCTTGACTTAATGAGACAATCCGTCGTTGATATACATTTCCGAGCTCGTGTACTTCGTGGTGCTATCCCTGAATATAGAGCAATTGCTGTCATTCTCAGTGATAAATCAATGCTACTCGAAGGTGTTGGTGGACGAATGAGACTTATTGATGCACCAGTGGAAAATCTTTAAAAATTTGTAGAATTTTCATTGAATCACTTGCGATTTAGAATCAACCTGTTTTGTATAATGTCGTATAGTAATATCAATGTTACGTTGACACCTGGTCAACTAAAAAAATTACAATCCAAATCAGCTAAGCAATGTGGAACCACAATAACGCTGAAACCTAATCAAATGAATGGCGGAGGGAATAAGCTATCGCTGACGAAAACTCAGGTTAATCATTTTAATAAAGCGCTGAAAGAAAAAAAGGGAGTTCAGGTTACTCTTTCTACGAGCGCGATTAAAAATATGGAAAAGACTGGTGGTATATTCCCGTTGTTAGGGTTGATTCCAGGGTTGATTGCCGCAGCAGCCCCAGCGGTAGCGAAGGCAGCAGCATTAGGAGCTATTGGTACCGCAGCAGGAATGGCATTGAAAAAGGCAACTGGAAAGGGGTATAAAAAAAAAGGAAAGGGTCTAAGACTACCAGGAACCCCGAGTTCATGGTACAGCGGAAAGGGTCTTCGAATTCCAGGAACGATATAGTTCGGGAATCTGCGATTCCTATGTCCAATTTTGATTTAATTGATGCCGCTAAAAAATTAAAAATAAAAAATTTCAGAGGGGTTTTTATGAGAGATCAGTTACCGGCACAACCAAATGATGTTGAAACCGGTATTATTAATTTAGATAACAGCTCCGGACCTGGAACTCACTGGGTTTGTTACGCAATTGATCCACGTGGGATTATTTATTTTGACTCATATGGATTAGCGCCGCCGAAAGAATTTATGCGTTATATTAAAACCCTTCCAATGAAGACTTGGTATTCTACGTTACCAACACAAACAATGCTTGATCCACCAATATGTGGTAATGAAGTATTAAACGTACTTGATGCTATATCCAAAAGATTTTCGAAACCACCTCATATAGTAGTAAATGAGTATACTAGCGGTAGAAAATCCATAGGATTTGAATAATAAAAAGATTTCTATAATAATGATTGATATTTGGGGACGACCTTTATCATCGCTGAAGAAACCTGATAGTGGAGTTGAAACCGTTGATAACAAGGATATTAAAAAACTAATCGAAGATGAAATATCCGAAATATTAAACCTAGCAAATATTGATCCTGGTGAAATAGTTGTTTTTCAAGATCGTCAGGGTAAATTGAAAAGTAGTAATATCTCTCTTAATGATATTTTAGTTAAACAACGAGACGCAGCAGAGGATACTATCGCGTTATTTTCTGATGGGGGTAAACTCAAACCAGGTGTACTTGTTTCAACAATTACGGATAAATTAGCAACATATGATAACACAGTGAATTCATTAAAATCGCTTAATGATAAGTATGATGATCATATAATTGTATTTGACCAGTTTAGTGAAACACAAAGAAATGCAATTGACAAAATTGACAAACCCATACTAGAATTTTTTGGAAATCCACCAGTAACCACACCAAAACTCACCTTAATAAAAGATTCTATGTTAGAACTAGCAACTCTTCAATCTGAATATGAAAAACACACGAAATTATTTATGACGTTTCGTAAAAACCTCATAGACAAGTTTATTGGGAGCCCATTTGATAAAATTGAAATAACACTTCCCGATATTAAAAAATCCATCGATGAACTTATAACATTCAACAACGCAATAAGAGATGATGCAATGAGAATGATAAGCGTTGTTGAAAAAGTAAAAATTCCTCATGATAAATCTATCGTCGACAACGTAGTATACACGATTCAATACGGATCATATACGTGGACACCTAAAGATAACATTTTAAACATAACCGCAACCGTAAAGGGTATTTATCGATTAACAATAATATCACCGACTCAGTTTGATATATCATCAAGTAGTTCATCTGGAGTCAATAATACGATATCAACGATCATCGACAAAGGAACAACTGAACTATTCACGATAACGACTACAGATAGAAATCTAGCCAGGGTTTCAGTAACGTGGTACGTAGAATTCGTAGTGGATTTAAGTAAACAATTAAATTAATTTAAAAATTCTTTCACGATTCAAAATTACAAAGTAATTTGTAATTGAAAATGCTAACGCTTTTAAAATAAAATGACTCCATCATCGAATCAGTATCGCTATGATCAAGTCAGAGAATATCAAACTAAACTCAGTTCTCTCTGTGAAGAATATCAAATAAAAATCAAAAAATACAAACGAAGAATAACCACAGTTGATATCACCGTGTACTCGGTGTCAGGAGTAATCACTGCTGCTGGAATAATACTATCTTCGGTTACAATGATTGCTCCGGTCGTAGTTCCAATCGCTATTTCCGCAGTGGCTACAATTGCTGGTATATTAACTGGGATCACAAAAAAACTATCATCGTGTAGCCAGAGTAAACTACATGATTATTTAATTAAATATCATATTGCATCTGCCGGTTACTCGCAATTATCCTCGTTGATATCATCGTCGTTGGATGACACAACAATATCAGATAGCGAATTTTCAACTATGGTTCAATTATATAAATCAATAATGCTGAAATTAGAGCAGAATAATAATAATAATGTCGTCGCAAGAACTACTTCAACAAATAGTAACAAATACAACACCGGTGAAAACAAGCACGATATCAATAACCTCAACACATCCCGAATTTAGTGTTAATTTTCCAATTCCTGTTCCCGTGAGCGAGATCGCACTAGCAAAACTACGAGTGTATCATAGCTGGCCTAATATTAGATCGGTAGCATTTGGTGGTCAACAACCAAATAATTCCTTGGTATTCGCGTGGAAAAATCGTGAAGACGGAACTCCAGATTGGCAGGTTGTCTCGTTACCAACTGGGTCATACCAAATCGAACAGATCAATGCTGAATTTCAACGCAGAATAAAATCTCTCACCGGAAAAGAATCGAAAATCGCTATAACGGTTCACGAGCCGACGTTATCATCTGCGATCGAGATTAATTCCCCTGGGTATGTTGTAGATATTTATCAGAGTTCTATAAGATCAGTGTTAGGATGGCCTGAACTACCACCACCGGATGACTCAGAAAATATTATTATACCACCTGAACCTAAAAAATCCGATTATATCACCGACAAAATAAAACCCATCAATGAAGTCAAGAGTTATCAAGATTTTTCTTCCAAATTTATAGGACAAGACGATAAAGGTAATATGAGATTTTACACCTCCCTAATCAAAGAAAACTTAACAGCGATGAATAATGATTTTTCATTATTGTTAATATCCATCAAATCCGGCTCTCTCACCAAAAATGAGTTTATTAGTGTAGTACAAGCAGGTAACAAAATCATCAACGATATGGAAACATTTCATACGCAACTTATTCAAAAAGTATTAACGAGTGAAATTTATAAAGAAGTGTTTGCGGATGAATTCAATATCCCAAAAGAGGATATTCAAACATCTAAAATCCCTGGGTATAATCCGGATAAACTAAAGAAACAACTTGACGATGCTATTAATATTGGGTTCAAAAGAATCCACGATAATTGGAAAAAATCGAAGAATCCTACAGAAAATATTCTGAAATTTGATAATGATCCAGAAGGCGGCGGTAGACATATTGCTCCGAACAATGTGAATATTTCAACGGTGATTGCGCTCAATTTAGTATGTGACGTTATCGAAGGAAATTATCAAATAAATCTCGAACAATCAAATCAAGCTCAGCAAGGATATATTTTATATTCATTTGCACCAACGGCTCCTCCAGGATTTCTAATTATTGAAGACCCAACTAATCTAGTCTATATGCGATGTCATAATAATTTGTTAACGAGAATTAATTTCAAACTCACTGACCAATCTAATAATCTGATTGATTTACGAGGTGAGGTTTTACAAATTAGTTTGTTTGTGAAATCTTAAGGACTTGATCAAATATTTAGTTAGTGAAATCCTTCGGATTTCCAATCGAAGATTTTCATAGCAGCCGAGGAGGTGAACGTCAACTAAATGACGTCTTTTTTTTTTACCCTTGAGGAAGGCTCCGTTTGACAAACAGAGCTCTAAAATTGTTAAGTCTCAGTTTGGCAAATGGAGACTTAGAATATTTTTGCTTAAAATATAACCATCTGATCCAAGGCTCTATTTGGTAAAAGGAAGCTTAAAATATTTTGCTTAAAAGTTAGTTGGTCTGTTCACCCTCTCTGCTGCTACCCAAAATAGTGTTAAATACGAGTCAAATGTACAAGCTGGATGGACAAAAAAATAGACGGCATGACCCTTTCAGTGGTATTTCGAAATTTCAATGTACAAAGCCGAATACTGAGTCACATATATAAAAAATCTGGAAAATTCAAAAGTATAATGCAAGTTATTTTTTTAAAAAAATTAATTAACTCTGCCCTGCAGATCATATGCTACAAAACCATATGCATGTATCCATATCAGGGCGAAGAAAAATTGAATGAAATAAGAGTAATAAATGAAATTAATAAGTAAAGATATTTATTTAATACCTATGTCAATAAACTACTGATTTAACTTAGGAATTTTATGTAAGTGAAAAATCTTTTTTATGGACGAAATATATCTAAAAGATAATATTTGAGCTTTATAATATTGTACATGACAGTAACACAAATCAGTTTCTCAACATATTGAAGCTGACAAAGCTAGCTCTGCATCTGCATCTTCAGAAAGAAGTACAGAACAATACTGATACAAAGAAAAGGAGCAGAGTATACTCATAAATAATTAACAGATTTATGCTTAATTAAGAAAGAGAGATATTGACGATTAGATAAATATTGACCTATTACCGTTTCTTCCTCTACATCCTTATATCTTTGATAAAGAGGAAGGTCTCCCTTAATATAAAATCCTGTCATCATCTCTCCTTAAATTGTACAGTTGGAATAAATTATAATTTCTCTTTTTATGCAGAGATATTTAGCCAGTGAATGAAGGCACTGATTGAATACATGAAATTAGCATGGAATGAGTTATGGGGCCGATTTCGAAATGCCCAAGTTTATCACTTTGTAGAAGTTTAAACAAGTTATAGAATAGGACTAGGTGTAGTCAATACCTTTCTTTATTCACTAACAGATTAGTCTGGTTCACTGATCAGTATGCTCCCATGCGTTGCACTCCGCTAAACTAAGTCAGGCGAACGCCGACGCCATATTGTCACGTGATCAAAATAAATGGCCTCACATGGACAGATATCGGTAATCTAAGGGTGGCACATTTATTGCTTTAATATTCTGTTTGTTAGTGACACAATGCGAATTTTACTAATACTTTCGATTTGAAATATAGCAGGCGTTATCTTGTATTAAAGCTTAACCAGCAAATCGGCTACGTAGGTATTTTTACAAATATTTCTACAATTAGGCGATGACGAAGTATAGGGATACACACTACAATTTTTGTAAAATATTGCACCTTTCCCACTGGATCATCTCAAAAATTCTATTTCCAATCGATTCCTTGATAAATTTTACGTCGAAATTGATATGAGGTTATGTACGGCAGCTTTATTTTTTCCCAAGATTAAGACGAAAATATCTTCCCCATTTTACCAGGGGTGAGGGTAACGATTGTTTCACACATAATGCACATTTTACACTGCGTTATCTAAAATATTCGAGTTGCAATGAATTCCTTGACCAAATTTATATAAATATGTATATATCGTTTTCCATGGCAGCCCAAATTTTGTTAAATATTTGGATCGATAAACAACCCGCTTCTACGAAGGGTCGAAAGTGACATTTTGTTAAATATTGCACATTTCAACTGCATCATGTACGACATTTAATTTGCTATCGATTACGTGATAATTATTATGTCTGACTTTGTATAAGGTGGTAGATGACATCCTTATTTGGCCAAAGGTTAATATCAAATCCCTTCAATAAAGGGGGAGGGGGCAATATTGCCAAAAACTGAATAATTAAGACATGATCAGTATAGTATAGCGGAGTGCAACTCATGGGAGCATACTAAGCAGGGATCCAGATTATTAACAGATACAAGTACATGTGGCTGCAGCAGTCTTTTGAATCAGCACGAACTAAAATGTGAAAGACTGTTGGTATTCAAACTTAATCATGCTCCAGATGCGATTTTATTTACACGAGGAAATTGCAATATGTATTCTTTTTTGAAGATAACATTGTAATGTCATCTAAGTGTAACTTAGACACGGAAGTGGTACTAAGTTGTTTTCAACTCATTCATTTTGCACAAACTGAGTTAAATGGCCTAAAACGCTGGATACAAATCATTGCAACCACCAATCTGACCAAACCGAGATGCACATTCGATGTCGTGCCCTTCTGCTTCTACGAATTAAATCATATCATATAACAATAATGGTAGGATAATCGTTGACAACTAGATTAGCTCGAGAGCGACTAACAGGGATTAAGAAATTTATACCCGTCCGTGATTCTGTCAGACAAAAAATACAGAAACAACAAGAATCTGAAGTTGATTTTGCAATAGGTGCTGAACAATTATTCAACCCTGTTACTACAACCACTAAAGATGTTATATACGGAAAAGAAGGAGAAGTAAACGAGGTGTTCTTCCTGAACTTGAAAAAATAGCAAAAAGAATTAAACAAACAAAACAGATTATACTAGATCTTCCTACTGATATAGCTGCCGCACATCTACAACAGCAAGCAGCCGCCGCTGACCCTACTAGAAAAATAGCACCTAAAGAAAAGAACGGGAGAAGTTGCAATAGCTCAAAAATGTACCGATTTGGCGATTAATACGATTTAAAAATATAAAACTTTAAAGGATCTAGC
Source organism: Unio delphinus (assembly GCA_029339505.1). Lineage (NCBI taxonomy): Eukaryota > Metazoa > Mollusca > Bivalvia > Unionida > Unionidae > Unio > Unio delphinus. Next base: position 2,077,304 of record JAQISU010000119.1, read on the forward strand.
TGCGTTTGTGTTTATGGGTTTTAGTCACAAATAAAGATATTTACAACCTTAATAAACGTCTGTAGGTACATAGAAATGGTATAATTGGATATATTGCATAAAACCTAAAAATGATCGAATTTCAAATAATGATCCATTATATATAGAATACATGAGAGAAATAAATAACCTCAGCATAGATATTCAGATTGAGCGACAATATGGTTTGCAAACTCCTCCACCGCGATATGAAGAACATCCAACACCTCCGCAACAAAATCTCAACCCAAACCTCAACCTAAATCTTCCGGATTACCACCACGACCTCTATAAATGTTACCGATAAAGCTCTTAAGTTTTTGCTAACCGGGATAATTTAATCGATATTGATATGCAGTGTAATTCCAGAGATATGTATTTAAAACCTGAATTTGTTAGACAAGTAGAATTTGGTAGTTAGCTTCCTTCGTTATGTTTTGCTTCCCTGAATTAGCGTGTTAATATGAAAGATCCAAGGCTCAAAAGATTCATGGAAGATGTAGTCACTGCGATGAACCAATCTAAAGAAGAATCTCACGATGCATCTGGTGCTACTGGAACTCGCGGAAGTGGTTTCGTTGCCTGTCCCAATAATATTCTCTCCGACATAACACGATTAGAAATTCTCATAGGGGCTCCACAGGCTGGAAATAACTCACCGGAAATAATGAATGAAGCCGCTGATAGTTTTCAACGATTATTTCAAATTGGTATCATGGACATTAGAGTATATTGGGAATGTATCGATGAACTCGTTGATGGTTATCACAGTGACTAGATGTCACCACGATTAGATATAACGATAATAAATAAGATGATCATCTACTATCACCATTATAAACCAACCGTGTTCAGGGTAGTAAACTCGCGATTACCCCTTTTATAGAACAATTTACGGAGATGATCTTGGTCATGTTATTCAAGGGATATTTACAAGAATGGTTTTAAAAAAATAGCACCAATCGCAAAACAACTATCGATGAAAGCTATAAATGTTATAGGCGAAAAAGCTCCTGGTGCTATTAGTAACATTGCCAGTAAGGCGTTTTCTGCAGTGAAATAAACATTAACACGATTAATACAACAAAACCCACAGCCAGTAAAATTGCCATCTACGGAAATTATGCCCGTGAATATCAGTAAAAGAACAAACTAAGCCGCGCGTAAAAAAAACTAGCGGCGCTGATGAATCAAGAATCTGACGAAGTACAAAGAAATATTACTGCAACTTTAGTAGCAGGAAGCGGTTTGAGATCACTATTTACATCGAGAAATATATAATGAAATGTTTAAACAATCGCCTGACCCAGCATATGATATAGACGCACCGGTGCTCAAGGATGAATCTGTACGCGATTATCAATTTTATTCTTATAATGCAGTACAGCCAAATAGTCGATCAAGACTCGAACTTCAAGTTCAAGATACAAGTAAATACTTTCTACACGCTGAAGCATTTATTGAAGAAGAAGGAGAACTTGTAACAACTGCTGACGGGGAATATGACCCAAATGTGCGAGTTGATTTTGTTAATAACAGTATTATGGCGCTGTTTAGTAGCGCTAGATATAAGATTGATGGAAGAGAGATTGAATATATTGAGCATGATGTAGATGTCGCCACAACAATAGTGGGTTTTGCTAAATATTCTGATGATTATACAAGATCGGCCGGTCCATCTATGATGTTTGCAAAAGATATTAATGATAGCCATGAATATGTTAAATATGTTAAAATAAAGGCAATACGCGATACTGCAGTTGCTGATCCACTAGCACCCTATTCAAAACCACCTGGTGCTTTTGATGTTGTAGATGTTAATGATAATTACAACCTAGGGTTTGCAAAGCTCGTATCAATGTTGCATTAACCGCGTAGATAATTTTCATGTGCAATTCCACTGTCTCATATGTTTAGATTTTGCAGAAATATACGAAAAGGTATCTTCGAAGCTAAACATACAGTAGTCCTCTTAAGAAAATGCAACGATAATGACGCAATCTGGCGAGGTGATGGTGTTGCTGCTGGTAAAGTAAATATATAAAACTTTCATTGTGGATGCCAGTAATGCCTACATCGATCACCGCAGAGGAATGATTACTATCATTTATGGATACAGGTGGTAAATAATTGCTATCATGGCTAACAAAAATGACGGATATTATGGAGAGTTCTCTTAATGGTATCTTTACTTGGCACGGGGTGTTTCTGCGCCGCGGCATATATTTGTTGCGCTACATGACAAAACACGATTAGGTACACAAAGGCACAGACATATGATATTTGACCAAGCAGGAACCATCCGAAATATTTTGCTTAATTACGACCAAAACCAAATAGCATGCGCATATCATCGTTTACTGACATTTAATTGCCGTCATACTAAGCGATAAAGCGATGTTACTCGAGGATGCTGATGGACGAATGAGAGTAGCTGATGCACCAATGGAAAATCTGTAACACAATTAGATAATTCGTATTATTATAAATGTCATATAGTCACGTTAGTGTTACTCTGACTCCTGGTCAGATTAAAACGTTGCAGTCGGATTCGGCTGAAAAATGCGAAACTGCGATATTTTTAAAACACAATCAAATTACTAGCGGTCAGAATAAACTAACACTGACAGCGCGTCAGATTAAACATTTCAATGATGCAAAAAATAACAAATAAAATGG